>BPLR01004911.1:0-16866 GCA_021605095.1 Caerostris extrusa | reverse complement strand
CCTGTCTGCCTGGCCGCGCGAAGTTCTCATTTCTCGCCTCCCTTCATGGGTTATATTCCTAGTTCCTCAGTTTGGGGACCATGTATCATTTTAATTTTTGCTATTTTTTGTTCTCATTCCTTTTAATGGATTTTCTCTTTTTAATTTTTTTCTTCTCTTAATGTTTTTTCTTTTTTATTATTTTTTTTTTATTTTTAAAATTTAAAGAAAGAAAAAAAAATAATAATAATAAAAATGAAAATTAAATAAAAAAATGAATAAAAATAAAAATTCACAAAATTAAATAAAAAATAAAACATTTTAAATTAATCTTTCTTTTAGGATTTAATTCTCATTATCTTTTGATTTATTTTCATTCTCTTTATTATTACTAACATTTTTGTATTTTTTATTCCACTTTTTCCTTTATACAACATTTTTATTATTTCAATTTTTAAATTTTCTTATGAAGTACCACTTACTTACACTGTTCCTCATCTCTAAAGCCATTCATTCCAGATAGGAGCAAATGGTGCAGCTACGCTGCCAAAGCTTCGGAAAATACAAGAAGACCTCTCTTTGTTACGCTGATTATACAGCGATAGCCACACAAAAACAAATCACCCAGCTTTCAGCTTGCCAAAGACTTGAAATATTCTGTTTATAATTTAAAAAAAATGGTTAAACTTCACCTGAAAATTAAAGTTAATGCCACGAAATCGGCCTTGTATGCTACTTACTCGAAGATCTCATTTTCTCCACTAGGGAGTATCACTCTTTTTGGCCAGCCTGTCTCTGGGAAACTGAATATAGATACCTGGGAGTTGTTTTTAGACCCAAAATTATCTTTCATTTCCCATATTAAAACACAGTTGCTAAAAGCAACTGGTGCGAGCATTAAGCTCAACTGCCTAATTTCAAAAAGAGTAGGCTTGCGATCAAACACAAGTTTCTGCTCTACAAGTCTATCTTAAGACCTATCCTGGTTTACGGTAGTCCAATCTGGGCCTCTACCTCACTTACAAATATAAAGAGACTTCAGGTTTTTCAGAATAAACACCTGGCTATGATTGCTGACTCACCATGGTTCGTTCGTCGTAAGATCATCCATAGAGATCTAGACGTCGAACCTATTCCTAGGTATATAATCAAAAATTTCAAAGAATTTTTTTGAAAATGTCCTCAGATTAGCAATGAGTTAATCCAATCGTCGCCAACTTATCACCCTGGGGTGAAAAGTCTCAAAAAACGACCACGGGCAGTTTACGACATCCATTATGAGTGCTTTCCTCAAGGTAAGAAACAACATGGCTGTTACTCTGAACAAGCGCAAGCGAGTTCAGGTAATGGGGTGAGCCTAGCTCATTGAGGCAATTTATCTCAATGTGTATCTGACGATTTCTTTGGCTTAAATATTTTGATCTCCCATTAGCTAAGACGAGCTGGCGCAGAGGTAAAGATTCGGATCCTTTGACCGCGAGGTTGAGGGTTCAAACTGAACTCTGTTCCTTTTCGCATTTATTATTGCTACGTTGTGCTTTTTAAATTTATTCATGACTTTCCGACTAGATAAGTTAGGGCACGCTTTTTACTCTCTAAGGAAAATAAAAAGGATTAGAAATAAAAATATAAAAGTTAAAACTAAAATTATAAAATCGAAAATCAAACAAAAAATTATAAAAATCGAAAACCAAATAAAAAATTATAAATGCATAAAAATTATAAAATTATGAAAAAGAATCGGCCGGCCTTTTTTTGGTGGGGACACTTTCAGATTTCTTACCTTTCAGATTGGCTCCCACCGTTCAGCATAATTCCCTGAGTGTGTTGGTAAACAAAGAAGTTTGTTTGTTTACGTTTTTCAATACGTTTACGGCATCGACAACTGGTCCTCTAATTGTACCGAATTTAAAACTTAACTTTTAAATTCTTTTATTTTTGTATCTTACTTTTTATCAATAGTATTTTAAATCTTTTTTGAGTACCACTTTAATTTGAATTTTTAGAAACTTTTATCTTTAATTTACTAACAATAATTAAGCAGCCATTTAGAATTCTAAAGCATATATATGAATTAAGATGAGGAGGTTTAAAGGGGTATTTCCCCCTTTGTACTCCGTAAACGATACGCCAGTTGCCAGTTGTCAGTTCAAGGTAAACAAAACAGGTAGGTGATCTGAATCGAAGTTCGTTAATCACCTCTACTTCACAATTAAAAGGAATAAATTTAAAAAATGCCATAATCAATGGACATTTCCCACGCGGTTACTAATAATATTAAATCTAGTAGGTCTGGGGGGGACGATTTTCCAATCCTCTTTGTAATTTCAGATATTTGTTCAACTTGAATCCATTGCGATTTGAACGTCCGAAATTCCAACTAGAGTGGAAAGCGTTCAGGTCGCCAGCTAAAATCACATTAGGGGCCAGATTTCAGAATCCTGTCTATGTCCTCCACCGGGTATCCACCTGGGTTGTGAGGTGTGACGTAAGTCGAAGCGATGATGATGGGGGGGGAGAAATCATTAAGATTAATTTGAATCATGGCTACCTCGGCGAATTAAGGCGCGGAGCATAGGTAGTTCATGGTGCCTGATGCTACTTTTTACATAAATGCAGGTGCCTCCGCTTACATTAGAATTTTGATTGATTCTATCAAAACGATAGAATCGATAATTTGGCGATCAGTGGGGTCCTTCCAGGTCTTAATTTAGTTTCCTGGACCAAAGAACATCAAGGTTATACTCATAAGTAAATTCTCTTACCTCGTTGATTTTGGAACGCAATCCATTTGCATTCCAGGTGGCAATCCTGAGAAGCTCCAAGTTGTCGTTGAACATTAATAGGGGGTGCTCTCTTTCCCGATATTAACATAAGTTTCGAAGATGAGCAGCGCTCTAGTGTGCGAGTCCGTTTCACGCCTTAGTTAAGGCAGGCAATCCCGGTAAGCTTGTGCTAGTGTGGGCCCATCCATGCCTTGTTGCATGTATTTTAACAACTGCCCGATCAGTATCGAGCAGTCGAAATCATCAGCTTGTTGTCGGGCTGGAGCGGAGATGTTCTCGGTGGCGCGTGGTTGACGCGTGCCGGGCAGCAGGGACGGGAGCTGCTTGCGGTTACGGGCGCTGAAGGGGAGTCCTTTGTCCGCATGGCGCGTGCCGGTTCGGGTTGCTGGGGTTTTGTAAGGCCTCTTGTCTAGGGAAGCCAGCGGCTAACATCTCATAGGAAAGACCGGTAGTGACAGGCCTGGCCGCGGGTGGAGGCATCGTTGGTTTCCTTTGGTGTTTCTTGGCGGCTTGCGATTCTTTGACCCCAGGCATCTGGGGCAGCCCTCCAGTTGGCAGCGTGGTCCCCACCGCAATTGACGCATCTTGCCGGTTGGTCGTTTGTCAATTGGCAATGTTCTGCCTTGTGCAGACCCGCACATCGAACACATCTGGTGGGTAGCCTGCAAACCTCCGAGGAATGGAAATAGCCCTGGCAATTCCAGCATTGGTTGGGGCCAGGGGCATCCTCGGTAGGCCTCGATAGATACCTGGGTTCCCATGAGTTCGGTGACCTGGTATACTCTACTAGTTTGGTCTGTCTTCTTCAGCTGGGTGTAGAATAGGGGCATTGGTTCCCTTGACTTGAATTTAGACAAAAACGCGAAATCTTTAGCACTGTGAATCCTTCTTCGGTTAGGTCGTCCGTGATGTCCTTGGGGTTTGTTGATGTCCTCTGATCACCACCTTGATAGGACGTTCCTCCTTCAGAGAGTAACTCTTGAAAGTCGAGACCTCTCTCCTCCATGAATCGGGTGAGCTTTCTGAAGTCCTCGTCATTAGAGACTTGGATCTTCATGAAACGTCTCGTGCATTTTCTCTGGATGAGGGCACTTCAGACTTGAGGATGTTAATCACGGCGTTCCAGTCACTCTTGGGCTGGAAGTAGATGGTGGGGCCGGGCGTCGTAGACAGCATTATCCTGCAGCTCAGGTATGTTGTTGATGTTCCCGACGGCTGCAAAGGAATTTTGAGTGGCGACTCCGGGGTCGCTGATTTGTTTGGGCTGCTTTTTGGTCAGTTGCTTTGGTGGGAGTTGAAATCCTTCACCATTAACTGGTCTTTTCTCCTTCCTGACTTCATTGGGGTGCATGGTTGATATAGCTATGGTAGGATCTAAGATTGGCAGCGCTGGAGCATTTGAAGATGCTAGGTGCTCCCTGGCGATTTGTGCCGCGTTTGCATCTGTCCTCTATCTCCTGGATTGAAGGAATTTTTAAATAACGCTATTCCAAATTCGTATTTGAGGTTGTCCATTTGTTTGTACAACTTGGCCATCTCGGTATGGAGTTGAGTGACTGAATGGTCCTCTGGCTTAGATTTGGCTATTTTAACAGCCGTAGATGTCAACTGTTTCTTGAGTTTGGAAGTCTTCCGCAGCATCGTTTGATTGATAAAGACAAACTCGTCCGAGATCTCTCTGATGGGTAGGGCTGGTGCGTAGGTCTTAGGTGGTTGGTGATCAGTGTCTAGGTCCATGTTGGTCATGACATCAGGACTTTCGGAAGAAAGCAAATCAGATATAAATGGAGGTGGAGGATCTTCATCCAAATTACCATCAGAAGTCTGGCTCATCGTGAATTAATCAATTGAAAGCAAAAGGTTTGAATAAAATTTCCAAATCGGAAAAAGGACAATTCTCGTAGAATCGCAAAGTCTCAAAATTCGATTTTAGTCAGGAGGAGGTTGTGAAGCACGTCAGCTCTGTTAAAGCTCGGTCTGGGAAGGCTCATCTCGAACGCTGAGACGAGGATCTGCGGGTCCATTTCCTGGTGGATATACTTCAGTATTTCTCCAATGATTTTCGAGCAATCGATCTGCTGGGCAGGAGGAGGGTGATAGAACGAACGGTAGCATCTGGGGGCATCGGGAGCGGTACGTGGATGGCGCGTGGCTCCACGCCGGGAAAGGGGAGTCCGGTAGCAGCCGCCTGGGTGGTCCTCGGTGGGGTTTCAACTGTAGCCTGGGGAGGAGTCGGTCTCTTTGACGGGCATCGTTCTTTCATGGCCTGCGGTTAAGCTGGCGAAAGACAGCTGTTGGGTCACGGGCCTGGGCTGGTGTAGGCATCAGGGGCATTCGCTTGCCGGGGGCTTTTCCTCTGCTTTTTGGTGTTCTTTGAGCCGGGGCACCTGGGGGCAACCTCGCCAATTTGCGGCATGGTCACCACCGCAGTTTACATGTAGCGGCCGGTCAGCTGGCCTGTCGCAACTCTAGGCCTTGTGCGGGCCCGCACAGTGGACATATCTTGTAGGTAGTCGACAGACCTCAGAGAAAGGAAAATACCCCTGGCAGTTTCAGCACTGACTGGGGCCGGGGCGTCCTCGGTATGCCTCTATTGAGACCTGGGTGCCTAGAAGTTTAGAGATATCTTAGATGCGCTGGGTCTGCTGCCCTTTCTTGATTTGCGCATAGTATAGCGGCATGGGCTCTCTTGATTTAAACTTAGAAAAGCCGAGAGATTTTCAGCACCTCAAATCCCTCTTTCAGTGAGCTCGGCTTTGATGCCATAAATATTGGGGAAGTTGGAAGACCACGAATGATCACCTTGATGGGTCTCTCTTCCTTTAGGATGTACGATTTGTAGTTGAGGCCCTTCTCCTCCATAAATTTAGTCAATTTACGAAAGTCCTCGTCATTACTGACTTGGACCTTCATAAAATCGGCCAGTGTACTTACACTGGATTAGTGGCACCTCGGTTTTCAGAATATTCAGGACAGAGTTCCAGTCGTTTTGAGGCAGGAAATAGATAGGGGGCGGTTTTGAATCATAAACCGCAGTCTCCTCATTAATTTCAGGTATGGAGTTGATGTTGCCCGCAGATGTGAAAGAGTTACGGAGGGTGACTGGGGGTTGGTCTCCTGCTGTTTCCTTGGCTTCGCAGTCAGGTGCTTGGCCGGGGGGCTTTATACCCTTCAGCGTCAGCAGGTCGCTTTTCTTTGCGACCGCTGGATGATTCCTTTGAGGTTTAGGACGTTATCGTCCAAAATTGGGAGCTGGGGCTGATGAGGTGGCTAGGAGCTCTCTAGCCTAATGAGCCCTTTGGCTCCTTTCTTCTATCTCATTGAAAGATGGTATTTGAAATAGGGATAGCCCATATTCAAATTTGATGTTATCAAGAAGCTTATACATTGCTGCCATCTCAGAATGAAGTTGGGACGCAGCTGGGTCTTTCATCTTTAGCTTGCCGATTTTGGCGACCGTCTGTGTGAGTTGTAGCTTATACCCACAAGCTTTTCTGAGTGGGCCCTGATTTATCAGGACGTACTCGTCGGAAATTTCCATATTAGAGGAGCAGGTTGGCAAATATTGGATTCTTGACTCCATCTCGATGCTATCTGGTATAACAGCCGGGCTTTCCGGGGATTCAATAATGAAACCAGCACTAAGTGGTGGAAAATCATCTTGAATTCCTGACGATGTAGAATCCATGTTTAACAACAATATTTTAGCGAAAAGAACAACCGTAAGGTAGGAAGAGCAAAAGCTGAGCTAAGAAATAGCGCGTTTAAAAATTTCCGTTTAGGATCAGGAGTGGGGTGAAAACACGTCCGCTCACTTCAAGAACTAAAACTGGAATCCAGGTTCCTGCATTCAGTCTCGTTATCAACAGAAATCCTTAAAAATTGCTCAGGCAGTTTGGCCTGAATACTAGGCACCTGCACGCGTAATTGATTTAGGGCAACGAGCGTACCAGTTACGGAGTTCCTAGGTGGTTTTTAAGAACCACAATACCTCCACATCTTAAGTTAGTTAAAATATTTGCGCAACATGAATTTGTTTAAATTAAAGAATATTAATAAATAAAAAATAAAACAATTAAAATTTAGGAAAAACATCTCTTGCTTGAGAACAATTAAAGTAAAAAGAGATCGAAAAGCTAATGCTATACGTACAATTAGGAGTCCGTTGACGATGCCCAAAAAAAAAAGATACAAGATTATGTTCCACCATTTGCCCTTAGGGGACACCAATAATGGGATCCTATTAACCTTTTTACATTGTGGATGAGTCACTGGTTTATCGGAAGCCAACGTTTTGTTAAGGGTGTTAGTAGGAGGAGCTATAGAAATTGCAGCCATATTTACCCGTTTTTTTTTTTTGTTACTCCTTTTTTGACGTGACGGTTTTAAATCCTCCTCATCGTCATCTGAAGTGGGGTCTTCCACTTGGGAGTTGTTACAGTTAAGGTGGTAGGTTGTTGAGGATATTTGGGGTGGGAGTTTGAGCCACAGCCTTTGCAGCTTCGGCGGCTATTTTTTTTTCCTGGAGCTCCTTTGCCTTCTTAATTTCGGCAAGCTCCTTCTTTGTCGGGAGATGAGAGGCTGGCACGCCGGTATATGTGCATATTGCCCGAATTCTCCGGGAGCACTCTTCGATGTCGATGGAGGTTTTCTCCCATGTTGGCGACTTGATGTTGTTGGCGGCGCTCTGGTGCTTCTGCACTTTAGACATGAGTGTTCCTTTAGTAATACCTCAAAGAACAAGAGGTGTTCTGGTGACGGGTCACTGAGGCGTTTGGGCGCCGAATGGTTAAGGAGGAACTCCGTGTTGCTGAGTTGCTCAGCGGTGACGGTCATGGTGGTGTCCATGGCGTTTGTCTCATCCTGAATGCCCTGCTCATGCAAGGGCGGACTCACGGGAGATGTGAGTTCATCGGCCGGGGGGCGGAAGAAGTTTGGCTCATTTTGAATTTTATTCAGGAAATTAAAAATTAAATAAAATAATTAATTTAGATGTAGTGTTAAAAACTCTTCCCTCAGCTTGAGGCTCCAAACAGTTCGCAAGAAAACAAAAAATCCGGTTGAAGTCAGGAGCGAGTGTTACACACGTCTGCTCCGTATGAAGTCTAGAACTCAAGCTGTTAGATTAATAGCCGGTGTAACCTCCAGAATTTTGAATGCAAGCCTGGAAAAATAATTAGATTTTAAAATAGTATTTACGCAGAACTCAAGGAATTCAATGCATTTTGATTTATAAAAATTATAATTGGAAGTATCCCTTCCTATCATACAAGTATCCAAACCCTTGGTATATTAAGGTTACAATTAAAAATATCAAAATTGTGCCTATTGACAATAACTTGGATTCAAGTAAATCAATGTTTTTGTAGCTGTAAAAATTTAGTTTCAGAAATCAAATTTGTCTGAATAGGTGAGTTCAAACACTGGTTAACTTATTTGGGGCACAATAAAAAATATCCTATCAAATTTTATTAACCATATGCTAAGTTATAAAAAATTATTGCTTATAAGATTTTAAGAAGCTATTTGGAGAAATAAACTTCTCTGAGGGCAGGTGTATGTATTGATATGATTGCAGTTACGATTGATGTGATTACTGTTACAATTCGAGTTACAGTAATAAAATTTTAAAACAGCATTTATTGATTATAGGGTAAAAATATATCTATATATTTTTTCTCGTGTCATAACACGTGAATCTGAACTTATGGCTTATTTTTAAATAAAAAATTAATTTAAATTAAAATTACAGTTTTATTTTAAAAAAATAGTTTAGATAAAATATGCTAATTTTGGCGACGTATAATTGGAGAATGATGTAAATCAAATATAAAAAATAAACCAAGGTATCGTAGCATGCTTTTAGAATTTTCAAAAAAAATTCCACACGCGCACATACACAAATACACACACACAGATTATATATATATACGTGTAGTTTTATTTCAATTTATATATATATATATTTGTGTATGTGTAACATACAGTGTTGGATACCTTTGCAATGTCATTGTATTAGGTGGAGAATTTGTGATCTTTTTTCTTCTTTGAGATCAAATTGAGTGAAGATATTTTACAGTAGAGTGAAAAGGCTTGACAAATAAAAATTGGTCTTAATTTATTGGTCATATGTAGTAATTTGTCACGTATAATTTAGTTTATGATTATAATCATCTTTTGGCATTTTTAAATTTTTGTATATGTAATTTTCGGCTTTCAATTTGCCACACAGATTTCTATAACATTCAAAGATTTCTGAACTTGTTCCTGCAATTGTTCTCTATGGAAACAACTCGTAATTTACCGCGCAGAGATGTTATTCCTTTTCTCTGACACCCTTTTTCTTTTGAACATTTAGATTAATTGCATTTAAAATTTTTGAATTTACATGATAAAATATCTAACAGATTTATTTTCAGTGATTGTTTAAGTGATAAACTGTTTCTGAAGAATTTGCTATACGTTCTTTTTTAAAAGATTACTTGAAATTATTATTTTCTTTTGGCATTCTCTTGAGTATTATTTGTTATTCTGCTAAAAACATTGATCTTTTTTCCATATGAGTTTATGATTTTTTATTAAAGATGTGCATGAAAGCAAAAACAGGTTTCTACTTTTCTTAAAAATTGTAAATAATTCAGTATTATTTAGTAGCATATTAATTTGAATTGTTTCAAGCTCTTCAAACATTGAGCACAAAGCTTCTGATCGCGTCTGAGGCATATCTGTATGACTTACATAACGCAAAATGATAGCTGCATGAAATATGAATAAAAATAACACAAAAATTAAAATTTTGAATATTGCAATGATAACTAAGTAAAATACACACTAACAATAGAATATGAAATGAAACGTAAAACGCAGTAGTATTAATACTAGCTTGGAAGAAAACAGAGCTTTAGCCAGAGTCATACACGGTAAGAAACATGCAGGAGCATTAATGTATAAGCTTTCATATAAATTATAGATATTAAAGTATAACATATTAAGTATATGCTTTATAATGCACAATTTTTTGTTTTCCTGCAAGAAACAAGTGAAGAGTTGCATGAAAACTTAAAATAAGAGAAAATTTCTGTGACAAATTTGGAAATTGAAAATTACGTTGTAATGATAGTAAAGTTCTACACATATGATTGCATTTGTAGCTGACTACTTTTCCACGTATGATGCTAATAATTGAATTTTGACACTAATAACTTGAACTTATTATTTGTTTTCACTTCACACTATTCTACATAAGTCCCACGTTTGCCCTTCCGACGTCTTGTTTGTGTTTCTAGAGTTACATTCTATCCATTAACACAAATACATAAAAATTTTCCTTCGAGTCTTCACAATAGTTCCTCCAGAACTATCATTTGTTCGAAAAGTTTATCACTTTATAACTTGTGATTATTTAATTTTGTAAAAAAAATTTCTAAACAATTGCGCAAATAAAAAATTGAAAAAAAATGTAGTGACAAAATATATATATATTACTGCGTCCAAAAAGTAAGACCAATTTTTTTCTTTTTCAAAAACTCTTTATTTATTCTTCCAAATTTATTTCATCGCCTTTAAAGTAATCCGCTCTGGACACGATGCACGTATGCCAACGTTTTTTCCAATCCTCAATGCATGCTAAAAAGTCATTGACCGGGGTGGCCTCCAAAGCGCGAACCGATTCACGTTGAATCTCTTTAATCGACTCAAACTGGTGTCCCGGAGTGGTCTTTTGAGTTTAGGAATAGCCAGAAGTCGCACAGTGCTAACAAGATGAATACGGGGGTTGTGGTACGATATGAGTTTAATTTTTGGCGAAAAAGTCACGAAGAATGAATGCAGTGTGAGCTGGCGCATTATCGTGATGCAAAAACCAAGAGTTGTCTTTTTTCATACATGTGGCCTCTTCTTGAGAATGGCTTCACGCAAACGACGCATAACACTCAAATAATATTTCTTGTAGACAGTTTGACCCGACGGAAGAAATTCATAATGCACCACACCACGGTAATCGAAGAAAGCAGTCAACATGACCTTGACTTTTGATCGACTTAGACGTGATCTTTTCGGTCTTGCTTCACCTTTGTCAAGATACTGGCTCGATTGATCGGTTGTTTCCGGGTCGTAAGCGTAAATCCAAGTTTCATCTCCAGTTATGATGCATTTCAACTTGCCCTGCAAGAAAGCGTCAGAAACAATTGTTTCACGCACTTCAGTGCGACGATGTTTTTCTAAAAATTCAGTGATTTCGGTACAAATCGAGATTTGATGCTTTTGAGGCCCAAAATGGAATGGACCGATCCTTTTGAAATTCCAACATCATCAGCAAGGTCTCTAATTGTAAATCGACGGTTTGCAAGCACCAAATCTTTTAATTTTTGGACGTGAGCTTCGTCGGTTGAGCTTGAGGGTCGACCAGAGGGCTCTTCGTCTTCAACGCGTTCTCCTTCTTGAGCTGTTTATACCATTTCTAAACATTTCTTTCCAATATCGTTTGCTCACCGAATGCCTTCTGAAACATTCTATACATTTCCGCAAATAAAATGTAATGCAACTCCTTTGCTCAATTAATTCAGACATTTCAAAAGTCGCCGGAATCAGTTTTAACGTTTCACAAAGCCAAACGTAACTCAAAACCCTAATGAATATTTTGACGTGAAATTTCACAGCCAGATTCATTCATCAAATTTCATTTCCAGCAAAATTGAAATTCCATTTGCCCGGGAAATTTAAATTGAAAATTGGTTTTACTTTTTTTACCGCTATAGTATGTTTTTTTTTTTTTTTATTTATTTATTTTTTTATATGCTCTCTCACTTTATTCATTTTAGTAGCAAGTAAAAAAAAAATATCAGCTCTATTTCACTTCAATCTGATTTTGAAATAACGCAAAATTAACACTTAAAATTGGAAATCTTTTCAAGGCATATGCGAGGTAGTTATTGATTCAGTGTAGTAGATATTGATTCAGTTAAACTTTTATAGCTCCTTACAAAGAACTAAAAAAAAAATGCTGTTTTCGACAGCAATAACGAGTAGTAAATACAGTAGTAAAATCTACTTTGTAATAAATACTCGGAAAAGAATTTAAATTCAATCGTCCGAATTATCAATTTTATTGAAAATAAAACCTTTTCTATATGATATTACTGCTTTTAAACATGTTTAATCAAACCTTTTTGAGTTGTTTATGGATTGCGTGTAATTTTTAGGTTGAAATAACTATTTTTACTTCTTTTCTAAATTTGTTTTTCTAGGTTATTTCAATACAAAGATTTTAATATTTTTGTTATAATACACAGTGCGCTTTTAATTGCTGACGGTATTTCAATGCTTTTCTAATGAACGTGAAATGCACCCATATGTTTTGCTATTCTAATATTTTATAGAGACACCAAAGACATTATGGATTTTGTTATTTCAGATTAAAAACGTTTAGCATTTATAGTGTAAAATATAAAAGAAATTGTAAATTAACTTTTGGGCCTACAAACTTGTCATGGGGTTGATTTGTTGCTCTATACTTTTTAGTACTACACGATATATATGAGTAAATCTGAAGTGTAAGGAGAGCATTCGACAACCTGAATCATATTACATCTCCAGTTTAAATTAATCCGTGCCTTGACGTCGGGGGATCGGCGAGGACTCGCTTTATTTAAAATAAAGGGACAGGTTACAAAAAGAGATTACAATAAAAATAAAAAAAAAAAAAGTCATCCACACGTAGGTGGGAACTGTGTAGGCCACACGCAGGTGGCTTGACTTGATAATGTAGAGAACGTATTTACAAAATAAGCAAACATCAACAAAGCGATGTTTGGTTTCGATGAGCTCATGCTGCCATCTGGTGAGTAGTGCTGTAGGTTTATCGAAACTGATAAATTACATTGATTGTATTGGTGGAGCAAGAGAGATAAATAAAGAGTTGAGATTTAAAAAAGAATACACCATTTAAGGTATATTAAAATAATTAAAAAATTGGAATTAAAAATAATCGGTGATAAGAAGGAGTAAAAATACGAAAAAATTTTTTTGATTTATACGAAAAATAAAAATTAAAAAGAAAGAATTAACTATTAAAAAATAATTATTTAGGAGTTTAATTTTCTGAAAATTCAGAAAAAATTATAAATAAAATAATAAAAACTTAAGAACAAAGAAGGAAAGGTGATTTATAATCAAAAATCCAAGTTAGGAATGTAAATCCAAGTTAGGAATGTAATGGGCCATCTTGTGCAGCCATCTATCGGAGAAGTAGCGAACTATCTGGTAGATTCAAAAAAGTAAAAATTAAGTTTAAAATTAAAGAAAAAAAAAAAGATGGAAAAAAAAAAAAAACATGAGTAGGAAGAAGATAGATCCGATCTCTCGGGTGAAGAGCAGTACTCTGACCGCTCAGCTATAAATTTCAATAGCAATTAAAACGGCTCTGGATGTCAATCATGAAATGTATTTATCCTTTCCATTTAAATTAATTTTTGTATCAAAAAAGTGTAAGAGAGAAAAATAAAAGAGTTTTGTATCAAGTTTTTGCTCAATGTTTGACCAATGGACTGATGGCGCCATCTACCGGCGTTCCAGCCAACTATATGCTGATTGTAATTGTATGTTTATATTTATTTTGTCTCAACTGTATTTTCGCTTTGTGTAAACCTTTAAATTCTTTATGTTATTGTTCTTAACCTTAAAATTTTATTTTTTATTTTAACTTTTAATCTTTTATTTTTGGGCATCGTCAACGGACTCCTAATTGTACCTATAGCTCTAGCTTTTTCGATCTCTTTCTTTAATTGTTCTCAAGAAGAGATGTTTTCCTAAATTTTAATTTGTTTTATTTTTGTTCATTAGCATTCTATAATTTAAGCAACTTCATTAATGCCAATTTTCTATTTAACTTAAGATGTGGAGGTATTGTGGTTCTTAAAACCACCTTTAACTCCGTAACAGGTACGCCCGTTGCCCCCCGAATGGCACGAGGTCGTTTTTTACTTAAAATGCTGGTAAAAATCGTAATTCGGAAGGACCTCTAATAGATTGTTTGGATATCAGGGAGGTTATTGAAGAATTTGTTCGCAATGTTTAAAAAGAAATTTTCAATGTGAGGAATGCTAGTTTCCATGGTGATTACGTATTAACGATACCTTGGCGACATACTTGGCGGTTTTTATAGTCGCCAATCTAACAGCTGCAGATTTGGTGGTTTTTAAGTGGCGCCAATCTAACAGCTGCAGATTTGCTGAGTTTTTGACGTCATTTTGTAGTGCTACAAAAAATGCGTATTTGGATTTGCACAGAAACAGAACAAGATGCAATTTTTTTTTTTCAGGAGCGAAATATTTTACCAAAACAACGAAAATGTACCAATTCCCATGACATGAAACTCTATTTTGAGAAACGCAAGTTTCGTAAAATGCAATTTCAGTCAGTGTGCTTATCGTGGGGACTTAGAAAAGACAACTGGTTTGAGGTAAGCAGAATTCCATTTTGTACAGCTTTGAGATTCATATACTGCTGGTGCGAGAGTTGACGTCGATTAAATTTTTGTGAAAAGCAACTTGATTTATCGGATAAAAACTGTTATAGATTGGAACAATTACATGCGTGAATTATGTGTCTTGGACATGGAGAATAAACCAAAAAGAAGGTAGGTGGACCAGATTGCATTGTGGAAATTGATGAAAGTGTTTTGAATTTTGAAAGCGTTTTGATTTTAACTGAAGTGTTTTATATATTTTATTATTTGGAACAAAAATTTTAAGTGTAGATTGCCACCACTTAAAAAAACCACCAAATCTGTAGCTGTGGTTGGCGCGTGTGCTCTTTATTGGCGCAACTGTCGCCAAGGTATCGTTATACGTAAGTACCGTTTCCTTGGATATTTGGTTTTTCTTAATATACCAAGGGAGTTAGTAATAAGTGTCTGAGTGTTTTTGTTTGTGCACTACGGATTTTATTGATGTGTAGCTGCCGCATATGCCCACATTGGAGAAGCATAGGAAATGATGGGGCGAAGAATGGATTTGTAAATAAGTAGCTTATTGTCTATGTCGAGGGAGAATTTCTACAAATGAGTGGATAAAGGATGGTTTTAGTGGATTTAAAATTTTTAATAGTGTTTGTGACGTGTTGGTGCCAAGTAAGTCTCTTATCAAGTGTAACTCCAAGTATTTAACATAATTAGATTGTTATGTTCTCTGTGTATAAAGTTAGCTGATTAGCATGTTTTCTTTTAAAACCAAACATGACAGCAATGCACTTATCAGTGTTGATTTTAATTTTCCAGTGATTTAACCAAGTTTCAAGAGTGCTGATGTAAGATTAAAGTTTATTATTAGCCAGTTGAGGATTTTCATCTTGTGAAATATTGCAGTATCATCAGCATAAATATATTTAGAAGTAAAGACATCTTCAGGAATATAAGAGGTGTAAATATTGTGCAGAACTGGTCAAAGCAGTGATCCCTGAGGTATTTGAAGAATATTCATGTTTAGTAGATAGAGAGTATTGCTGATTTTAGCAATAAAATGTCTGTTAGTAAGATAATGAATCAAAATGTTAAGTAATATCTTCAGGAAAATTTAGGTTAATGAGTTTCAGATAAGACCTTCTATCCATACTTTATCGAAGGCCTTAGCCACATCAAGAAAAAAATTGCAGCGGTTGCCTGTCTTTTCTTTAAGCCCTCTGTAGAACATTCTATTGCTCAAAGAAGCTGATGAGTGGTGGACCAGCCTTCTGGTTGAAAGCCAAATTGTTCCAGATTCAAGAGGTGAGTGTTAGTAAAATGGTTATTGTGGCATGCTTAAGAATAAAGTGAGGTTACTGTATTAGTGGCAGATTTCAGACATGCAATATTTGTAAAATTTATTGTTTCATCTTCTCTTTAACATATAAGAAGTATACAATATGATTTCAATAATACGGCACGACAGTGGTCCCAAACGTTCTGAATTGAAGAGTGGTTACTCTATAAGTTCCAGATTTACGAACTGAAATATTTGTAAAATTTATTGTGACAGATTTCAGAACTGTAATATTTGTAAAATTTATTGTGGCAGATTTCAGAACTGTAATATTTGTAAAATTTATTGTGGTAGATTTCAGACCTGCAGTATTTGTAAAATGTATTGTAACATCTTTTCTTTAACATATAAGAAGTAAACAATATGATTTCAATAATAAAACACGACCGTGGTCCCAAACGTTCTAAATAGAAGAGAGATTTGTATAAGTGGCAGGTTTCAGAACTGCAATATTTGTAAAATTTATTGTAGCAGATTTCTAAACTTTAATATTTCAAAAATTTATTGTAACATCTTTTCTTTAACATATAAGAAGTATACAATATGATTTCAATAGTACGGCACGACCGCGGTCCCAAACGTTATGGATTGAAGAGAGATTACTGTATATGGGCAGATTCTCAGAACTGCAATCTTTGTAAAATTTAAAGGGATATCTTTTCTTTAACATATAAAAGTATGCAATATGATTTCAATAATAACGGCACGACCATAGTCCAAAACGTTTTGGGATTGAAAAGAGATTACTGTATAAGTGGCAGATTTAAGAACTGTAATATTTGTCAAATTTATTGAGTCAGTTTCAGAACTGATGAAATATGAGTAAAATTTATTGTGACATCTTTTCTTTAACATACAAGAAGTATACAATATGGTTTCAATAATAACGTATGACCATAGTCCCAAACGTTAGGATTGAAGAGAGGTTACTGTATAAGTGGCAGATTTCAGAACTTTAATTTTTGTAAAATATTTTTTCATAATTTATTGTGGCAGATTACACAACTGCAGTATTTGTGAAATTTATTGTTACGTGTTTTCTTTAACATATAAGAAGTATACAATATCATTTCAATAATATGGCACGACCGTGGTCCGAAACATTCCGAATTGAAGAGAGATTATTGTATAAGTGGCAGATTTCAGAACTGCAATATTTGTAAAGTTTATTGTGACAGATATCGGAACTCTAATATATCAAAAATTTATTGTAACATCTTTTCTTTTTAATATATAAGAAGTATACAATATAATTTCAAAAATACCGCACGACCGTGGTCCGAAACGTTCCGAATTGAACAGAGATT
>BPLR01004910.1:0-15219 GCA_021605095.1 Caerostris extrusa | reverse complement strand
ATCTGGAGTCGAAATCACCGTTTGACATAGATTATGTTTGCTGTACATCAGTTGCATTATTAACATAATTTCTGCAAAAGTTTTTATTATGTTTTAATATTTGCCATGTTCTTAAAAATTAGAAAATTCTAATACAAATAGCCTATTAACTTGTTGTTATTAATTTTGAATGATTTCACATTGTACGTTGAAGTGTTGTGTTAAAAGGTATTTCACCAGCATTTAAATTACTTTTTATAAAATTTAAAAATTAATAAATGAAATGCAAAATAAACCATCAATTAAATATTAGAAATTCAGCTCTTTTAATGATCGAACCTTAAATCCCTTTATACATGATGATGATATGATGCTGATGATGACTTCTCAGCCCAGCCAGTTTGTACTCGCTTCCAAGATAGCTGCAACTCACAACAAGCAACGTTATAAGCAAAGTATGGGTATTTTGCATTTCCTCCTCCTTATTTACCACCTTTTTCACATTTAAATTCAGACCAAATTTCTAATTCGATTAATGGTTGTTATTTTAATGGTATTTTTAGTAACCGGTGGAAACTCTGCATTTGCGGATTTTTCGCACCTCATCTCTAAGACAGATATAGGAACTTTGAGTTTAGCATCACTATATGTGCGACTTTCAAACTAAACTCCAACTTTTATATTTAAAATAACAAATAATTTAGTTAAATTCACAAAATGAAAACTATTTTACTAAATTTAAAAATTATTTAAATAATCAAGCATACATCATATTATTTAATTCTTACTAAAGCATACTTATTAAGCATGATAGCTACGTAATTCTAATAACATACATAATTCGTATTGACGCTTACATCAGGTTTCCACTTAGGAATTATTAAGAATAATAGTTAAATTAGAACTACATTTAGCAATAAGGTTAAACTGAAATTTTCTGCTGGTATATATTTTTAAAAAACATATTTAAGTTACATAGAAATATATTCTTTTTAATAAAGCAAATCTAACAGAGAAAAATAAAAGTAAACATCGTTACATTCTGAAAAGTAATTATTTCAAGCAGGATCTAAACGACGTGTGAACATCGACTGAAAAATATGACGTTTTTGAAAATTTAATTATTTTTTTAATTTATTACAGAATTTACCAGGTGATAGTAACTATTTAATTCGAACACATTTGCTTTGCTTATATATTTTGACATATTTTGGACAGCTTAGATTACTAAGCAGAAACAACTGAGGGATAGGGCCTAGTTTAACACTGATTTTCCAAAGCTTCTTTCCAGACAATTAATTGCAGTTGAATTCAATAAATATTGTCGTGAGTGTTTCAATAAATTTTAATTTTACAACAAGTGTTAGAATAACTATTAAATGTGTTCTATGTGTGATTAAATGTTGCCTGCGTTGTGTCTAATCCTCCTCAATGTCCTGCAGAGGGATGATAGACCCAATGAGTAGTAAAATCATGGATGGATTGCTTCATGAACACCCGTAGTTAGAAGTCTGACTTGGCTCCGTATCGCTGAAGAAGGAAAGCAGTGCCTTCCTGAAAAAATTCTAAGTAGAACTACCCACATTTTGGTATCGTATGGAAGAATCCCACCGGATAATCCAGCAAACGTGTGAAGAAGCTGAACATCCACAAACACCCATTGAGTCTCTTTGTTTTGAAACAGTGTTTGAAGCAATTAAGTCTGGAGGATTGAACCTCCAAATTAATGCTTGCAGCGGAGAACGTTGCCGCTGGGCTATTTTCTAGTTGGGCTTAAAATTTGTATTATTATTACAACACTCCATTACAATTAGTATGATTTATTTTATTTTTGAAGAATTCAATGATCCCGAATTCTTCTTTGGCGTTGACATTAAAAATTAGCTGGGAATGATAGATTTTGAGGACTTTATTTTTATTTTATTAATTTTACTTTTGATATTTTCGTTATTATTTTTCTAATATATTTTTGACATATTTCAGACAATTTAGATTACAGAGAGGAAAATATAATGCCTGGTTTAACACTGATTTTCAAAATTCTTTCCGGACAATTGATTACATTTGAATTCAATAAACATTGTCCTCTGTTTCAATAAATTTTAACTTAACAAGATGAGATAAATAATTATTAAATGCGTTCTATTACTGATAAAGTCTGCGTTGTATCAATCCTCAAGTCCTGCGGTAAAAGTACATCCATAATGGTCTACTAATGGATGGAGGGAAAAGCATAGCGTTTGTTTGCTTGATGCTGGAGCACTCGTAGGTAGAGTTTGACTTGGCTCTCATATCGCGCTGAAAACCCAGGGGCGGTGCTTGATGGGAACTATTCCACATTTGGGTATCGATGGGAGAAAACCGGAAACTCACCGTGGGTTCGATAAATGGCGCCAAATGCTTAACATCACAATCTCGTTTTGAAACGGTGACTGCAACAAAGCCGCCAGCGGGTGAACCTCGTCTAATGTTAAGGTTGGCAATAATATTCGAGTATCAGCGCTCAAGCCTCTGTAGCGCAGGTTTTAAGGTTGTGTCTATTTTCATCACGATAATAATTTTACATAATTACATCAATTAAATTGAAAACATTGCAATTTTTATGACATCTGCTTAACTCTATAAAGTGATTGCAATATAAATGGCTTATTGTAACCACCGTGCATTCCTCCTAAAGTGCTTGCAAGGCAAGTGATCCTGACATTCGGGAAGATAATTAGCTGACCACCAAGTTTGCTTTTGCTTTACGGTCATTTTAGCACACTTCATTCAGTGAACGGGGGACCTACAGTTTAACGTGGATTCAAACCTCTATGAAACACCATGCCACGCTAGGATTAGTCCTGTTCCTCTCTGGCCACCTTTGGGCCCCGAAGGAAGGGAAGGAAAAGTACTGGAGATGAAGTATTGGGCAACCTGCTCACCGCCGCGAGGAAAAGCGTTTGAATTTGTAATCTCTCATCTGAAAAGGAAAATATATTGCGCACCCTGCGCCCAACGGTTGGCCTGGCGAGCTTTCACAAGAGAGGAAGTATATTTCACGCTTCCTGCACGGGGGCTGGTATCAGGTTTTCGGCTAAGAAGTGGAATACTCCAACGAATCTATAATTATGTATTTCTAAATGAGTTTAATATTGTTTGTGTGTTTTGTTTGTGCCTGTATAAAATAAAGTTGTGAGTTCTCCAAATCGTCGCCTCAAAGTATTTCAATCCAACCACATCCAGTTACAAAAAAGATTTCCCAACCTGCACACTACATTAAAAAGTTGTTAATAAAAATAAATAATGACGAACATACTAATATGCAATTTATCAATGGCTTTTGAAGTTGGCTATTATTGAAATTATTTTTGCCTCATGGATATACATAATATATGAAACAAAAATCGAAGTGGACGCTGGAACCAGATAACATAAATATCATTGTTTGCGTGGGTGTGAGCTGGTTTGGAAGGAGAAGAAATATGTAACCAGGGCAGAGTGCATTTGGAGGAGTGCATTTAACTGAAAATTACACATGTTTTGACAAATAAGGAAAAAATCCGAAAATGGTGATTATAAAAGAAGTTCTATTGATTGGAATTTACTAAAATTTTAATAAAAAAAACATTGATGAATTAATACTTCAAAGAGGCCAAATGGCCAAATTAAATGGCCAAATGGCTAACGCTCTGGAGCTTGATACCACAGGTTCAGGTTTGAACCGACGGGGCCATGGATATTTGTAGGGTTGGAATCCGGCTGCATTAAACAGTAGTTCCCGGTCTAACATGAACTTAGAGTGCTGCAGAGATATTGTTATTCGCGTGGCAGCTTCTCTTCAAAAACCCACGCACCCAATGGGTAGGGCTAAGTGAGTAACGTCGGTACAGTGTTTACCTTAAGGTATCGAAGACAATTGTTTACGTGTTTGCCATCTGCATTTGGCACAAAATTAAACGATAGCCTTTAATATTGAAATTACACAAAAATTAACTTAACAACGAACAAAATATCCAAGTTTCGCATGTGATCAGCTTCAATATAATATAATTAACTCTAACATATATATGAAATGACTCCACCTAAAAATAGCGTGCTTTAACTCAGTTGGAAGTAAAAGTCATTCTGTGCCGAGGCCGTTTAAAAGCTTGAATCTTACTGGAAGTAGATTACCAAAATACGCCTCTCCGGATCGGTTCATGTTCTATCAGGTTAAAAGTCACCAGAAATGTTGACAAACCTATTAGCTCAATAATCCTTCAATAATGTAATTCTCCACCAGGTGAGCTCTGCTGTGGGTAATGAATCAATCACAATCATTTCGCTGTGCCTTCCTATATCAGAAAGAAATTTTTAGAAGTGGTATAAACAGTTCAAAGAAGGTGCAGAGAACGCGTTGAAGACGAAGGGCCCTCTGGTCGACCATCATCCTCAACCGACGAAGCTCACGTCCAAACAAAAAGATTTGGTGCTTGCAAACCCGTCAATTTATAATTAGAAACTTTGCTGATGATGTTGGAATTTCAAAATGATCAGTCATTTCCATTTTGAGCCTCAAACGCGTCAAAATCTCGATTGGTACCGAAAACACTGAATGCGCCAGCTCACACTACAATGATTCTTCGTGAATTTTAAAACTCATAACGTTCCACAACCGCCGTATTCACCGTGCGACTGGTATTCCCTAAACTCAAAAGACCACCTCCGGGGGACACCGTTTTGAGTCGATTTGCTTTGTCGTGCTTTGAAAGCCATCCTGTCGATGACTGTGTAGCATGCACGGAGGATTGGAAAAAGTTGGCATAAGTGCATTGTGTCCGGAGAGAATTACTTTGAAGGCGATGAAAATTTTAAGAATAAATAAAGAATTTTTGAAAAATAATTGGTTTTACTTTTTGGACACATTAGTATTTACTTTATTTAAAACTTTATCCATTTCCCCCATGTTAAATGTAATTTTCGATGTTTCTTTAATTATGTCACATAGTTCATGCTTAAAAAAATTTAAAGTCGAACATCTTACAGTTTTTAAAATAATAATCTTCGTAAAGAACAATTATTATATAGCCTTCAATGCCTGTTTTATTTCTCAGAGACATATTAAAGCGTAAAATAACTGCAATGATGCAGACGGTAATTAAGCTCTATTATTAGCTGATGCCACTGAATTTTTGTACGGATGTAAATTTAATTTATGGAAAATCAAAATCATGAAAGAAATATTTGAACATGCTGTGTACATATCAAATATTATATAAAAGATTATATTTTATAAATACAATAACAATACAATAATAATTTTATAGATACAATAACAATAGCCAAACCATAATCTATAAGAGAAATTGGTAACATTAGAAAAATATTCCATTTAAACTTAAAGACTTATGATATGGAATTTATACCACCAGATTAATTTATAAAAACTTTTGTAAAAATTAATATAAAAACAAATTAAAGAAAATAATTTTAAAAAGAATTTATTCCATCATGTTAATTTAAGACAAACATACAAAAAATCAGCTAGCAAATTAAAATAGAATCTAACTCAACTCTTTTATTCCATCCTGCTATTCTCATTCAGAAATTTCGTCTCCAAAATGGTTTACAAAACTTTGATGACAGCACACACATAAGAAATATTCTTTAAAAAATACTGACAATGGAGATTTGAAGAGTTCTGGGGTTACTTCGCTCAAGTTTATTCAACGTAGCCATCTCGGAAACTGTGACCTAAACTCTTGTTGAAGTTCTTTTTTTTTTCATCTTTCGGGAACAGAAGAATAAATAAAAAATTCGAGAACACTTTCATGGGAAAATTGAAGCGGAAATGGTATTACATTTGGGAACACGCAAAAAAATGTTCTGTTACGTTTTTGGAAAGAGACTTATTGTTTGAATTTCTAAGAATTTGTCAAGAACCTTTAAATAGTATGTCAGCAATGTTTCCGATCAGAATCTTTCAGTTCGACAACACACCCAAATTGTTGTGCCTTTTTTTTCCTTTCTTATTGAATTCCCCGACGTAAAATAAATAATGGAAATTGAAACTGGGAAGGACATCAGGTGAAGAATGCAGATTTGTGTTACTAAATCTTGCAGGAGCCATTTAGCAGGAAAGAACCGAGATTTGTTATCTTATATTATGTAGCTGCGAATTGAAAAGAAAAATATGTATAGTAAATATACAATTCTATTTTCCCTACATTTAGTTGTTTGTTTTTCAGTAAGTACGATAGCTTTAATGAAATAAGTTAATAATTGTATTAATTTATTATTTTTAATGAATTAATATGAAATATTTTGATAATTTTTTCATAGAAAGAAAGAAATGTCGTTCATGACACTAAATATAGAAAAAAAATTGGTTAACAAGTCAAAATAATTCAATTTTAAAGCAAAAAAAAAAAAAAAAAACAGCAACAAAATTAGTAACTATAAATTGCGATAAAATATAAAATTAAATATAAATTGTTAAATGAAATTCCAAAAAAATAATAGTAAAACAATACAACAAAATTATTAAAAAATATATCTATTATTGTTTTCAAAAAGCGGGCCACTTTAATCTGAGCTCATTCACTCGTAGAACATTCTTGAAAATCACATATTTGAACACAACATGTATACATTGGAAAACCGATATACGAGATATACCGGATATATGAGAGGAGGCTAGCCATTGATAGAAACTGAACAAAATTTTGATGTAAGGTATTTTGAGGTATAGCGCAAGAATAATATGAAAAAAATTTAACTTAAACAGATTTGCTTACAGTGACAAGATTTTGAAAATTTCAAATCATAGCACATAATTTTTAATTTGAACGCAATCTCCGTAGAGAAAATATGTACCTGTAGCAAACCTAGCACGGAACTTGAAGCAAAAAAATAGTAGATGATAAAAATGCTAAGAAAAGAGTTATTATCCAGATATATTGTTTAAACCTATACATATGTTATTATGGATATTATGCATGGATTACATAACTGATAGATAAATTAAAAGAAGAGGATATGAACTATGAAATTTAAATTATATATATACTATTAGATTATAGAATTATTTATTTTATTTCAATCAAAATTATGAATTTGTGTTAAAAAATTTCCAAACGAAAAATCAAATTATTTTTATTCTAAGTAAAAAAAATCACTAGGCGAGCATTGAAAGATATTTCTAATTTTAATATAAAATGATTCTGAAAGAAATATTGTCTTTTGTAAAAACAACTTCAACCTCATACTGGATCCAATGAGCAGGTGGCAATAAGTAAACAAAAAACAAAAAAAAAAAAAAAAAATTATTAAAAGCATACATTGGATTGTTTAAGATAAAGCAAAACAGAATTGTGTAGTGTTAGAATGATATGTAAATCTTTGTAAAATCTTCTAGGGGGTGTCTATGATGTAAGTGTACATTTCATTTTATTTGAAATGAAAATCAAAATAATAAAGAAAACTTATGGAATGATGGATTTTAAAGCTTTTTTTTTTTCCACCCTCTTACTTTCCTTGTTATTAAATAGCAACTACCTGTCTGGTACAAAGCTTGTTTTTATTGAAAGGATTTCTAATTTTATACACACTTAAATAAAAATTCAATTTAGCGAAAATTCTTGATCTGCTTTGAAAAATTATTATTTTAAAGCTCACGCGATAAGCAAAACCATTTGAAATATTTGAAATAGGAAATTACATTCACTTTAGTGTTTTCAATAATCAGTTTTTCTTGATGTTCAGACAAAATGGATTACATTTATGAATAGTTGTTGAATTCACTTACTACAGAATAAAATCGACAGATTTAAAGGACTTGAAAAGCTTATTGTAAATGTCCTTTATACATGACATTATAATTGTCTACTGAACTTTCTGAAAACAAGATATGGAATATAACATATAATAATCCCTGAAGTTATTCACATCGAACTTGATATTATGACATATGGCAAAAACATCTCTTATCTGTTATATGATAATATGACAGATAATGGAGTGAAATGTTTGTTAGCCCAACAGTTTTCCACCAGGCTGTATTTACCGCGATTTTCAATGCACTTTTTGAATAAAATGAAATTTTGCTCTAATAAAATTTATTATCTCTTTCTCATATTAAAAAGTGGTACAAAGTTCAGATTTTGTAAAATAATACAATTTAATGATAAATATTTTTACAATTTAATTATGATGCAATGTATTAAGCATTCACAATAATCAGCAAAATTGTTTAGTATCCCAAAAAATATGTTAGGAATAGAACAATACACAACATGTAAATAATATATATTGGCATAACTGAAACCAATTAAAAAAATTGCTGATTTCAACAATAGCCTCAAATATTAGATAGTAAACGAAGACATATATATATATAATCCTATTCAGCATTCATTCAAAAGAGATTATACATTGTTCCTGCCCCGCTTATTGAATAAATAAACAAATCGTTACTATAAATACCATAATATCTTCTTCATCTTCTTTGCCCCATGGTGGGCCAAGGTCGTCTACTTTCTGGCAGATTTCGAACAGGACATGCTTTTTTTTTTACGGGGTAGCCTTGTCACGCAAAAAAAAAAAAACAAAAACATGTTTCTACACTCTATAATCATATTAGATTGGGACCTACTGTTTAAAATGGATTCCAAACCACCACAAACATCCATGGCACCTTCGGGACTCGAACGCGAAAACTGCGGTACCGAGCTCCAGAGAATATAATACCTGGCGCTATATTACAAAATGAGTGGAAAGTGGCAACTACACAGTTGAAAATGATAATTTATTTTGTATTTTATATTTTCTTTTTTTAATTCCTTCTATTAGCTCACACTCACTATATATATATCTTGTTCAAATTTTCAATCATTAATAAAATACTTTTTATTTCATCCACTCAAGTTCAAATACATTTTTTTGAACTTGTAGTGGATGACACTGGATGTTAATACAATTTTTTCAAATATTAATTTAGTAAATAAATTTAATGAATTGATTTTAATTTTTTAGATTTAAGTTGCATATATCTACCAATAGATAGCGCCAGAAAAACTTTAAAAACGAACGTAAATAATTTATAAAGGACTTAGCAATATAGTGAAAAATAGGAATTGACTTTAATTTTTTTTTTTTTTTTTATATTACTTGTTTTATGCGCAAAACATTTTGGCACAATCTGCTATAAATGATACATTTGCAAGGCATTTAGAATATGTTTCTTTTCTTATAGATGTAAAAGATATTATATATTGTGGTATATTTAATGGGCAGTTGAAAAGTATTCTTAAAACAAATAAAGTTAAAAACAGCATTTATTTTTTTGATATATAAGTTTAAATGCAAGGTCAAATGCTTAATCCATATGTTAATAACAATTATAATCTCTTTTCTTTTTATTTAGAGTATTTTTGAAAAGCCATACAATAGTAGTACACACAAAACTATCATAAAGAGAGTGAATATCAAGATGTATTATATAATCTGTTTGATGTTTTAAATTTTTGAAATGAAATACACAATATAAGAGACTATATAACTAAAAGATATAAATATTACGGTAAAATATTCAATTAATAACTTTTATAAATAACAATGTGCTATGGACGATAAAGGCTAAATTTCCTCAAATAGCAATATAATAATATAATAAGATAATCATATTATATAATTGAAATAACGAATCAATAATTGTCATAACGAATATATTCTATTTGCTTTTTATTCAGAGTATTTTTGAAAACCATGCAATAGTAATATACTCAAAACTATCATAAAGAAAATTAACGTCAAGTTGTTTGATAAAAATTATATAACCTGCTTGATGTTTATATTTTTCAAATATAAAAGACAATATAAAAAACAATATATAAAAAGACTAACTATAACGGTAAAATATTCAGTTAGAATCTTATATCAATAACAATGTACTATGGACGTGTTAAAATATTAAATTTCCTCAAATAGTAATACAATGTTATACTAAAGGTCTAAAAATATGCCGTATAGTATGATATAATTAAAATTAAAATTATAAGAAAAATAAAACAAATTGAAAACATCATATAAAAAGTAATTAAACATCAAGTATGATATAATTATATAATTTCTTTGATGTTTTATTTTTTTAATTTAATAGGCAATGGAAAACATTATATTTCTAAAATAAATATTAGGGTAAAATATTCAGTTAGAATCTTATATAATTAACAATGTACTATGGACGTGCTAAAATGTTAAATTTCCTCAAACAGTAATATAATACTTTACTAAGGGCCTAATAATATGCCGTGCAATATAAGCTGTGTTTTAGGCCAGATAACAAAGGGTCAAATGGTTTATCATCCAGTAATAATGGCTGTTACTGTGCACAGGATTATTTGCAACATATTCTGATAATAATAGTATATCCATTATGGAAATTCAGTCTGGCTGTTAATAAGTATTTTAATGTAGATTATACGACTACGTGATCTACAACATTAAATCAGAAAATGTTCACAAAATTTCTATGTAATAGCAAAAAAGGCCCATAACTTTTTGTTACAAAATATCTTACAGAAGAATTTAAAATATTACTTTTTTTTTTTTTATCAAGTAAATATAGTATTGGTTTTTAAATATTACAATTTAATTTTGACAGGAGCTTTTAAGTTATAATTCGATGATCGTTACGATAAGAGGTTTTTTAAATTTAATATTCGTTAGTTTTTGTTTTGCTAAAAAAAAAATTTCTAATGAATTTCTCTCAATATTCATACTTCCTTAATGATTCGATCATAACTATAATTTCAAAAATGGTTTTTGTTAGCAGTTACTAGAAAACACGCTTTTCATTCTTTTCATAAATGTGTAATTTCAAAGATTCAGTGTCTAGAAAAAGGAATACGCACAATAAATCTGTAGGTTGGTTGTCTTTCATTTGGATCGTCGATGAGGGTCGAATCCCCAAAATGTCATTCTTAGAATACCCTTCAGACTATGGTACAATATGGGTGACGTGTAGTAAGATTCTCTTTTTACTTCGGCAACTCGTCTGCTACAACTCATTGCTAGGACATAAGTAAAAACAGCATCATTTTTTTTTTTTCCTTCTATAAGCTCCCCACTCACCTATATATATAAATAATGTTCAAATTTTCAATCGTTCATAAAATAATTTTGTTGTTCATCCACTCAAGTTCAAATACATTTTTTTAACTTGTAGTGGATGCCACTGGATGTTAATACAGTTTTTCCAAATATTAATTCAGTAATTAAATTTAATTCATTAATTTTAGTTTTTTTTTAGATTTAAGTTGCATATATCTACCGATAGATGGCGCCAGATAAACTTAAAAGAATGAATGAAAATTATTTATGAAGGATTTTCTGCAATATAGTGAAAAATGTAGGAATTGGCTTTAAAAACTTTTTTTTTTTTTTAATATTACTTGTTTTTATTTCCGGTGGCAAGTTTACAGGACAACAGATATCATTAACAAATAAATAAATACAAAAAGAACAAGATAGAAACAAAGGACATCAGCTAATCCATTAACTTCAGTCTGGTAATCCAATGACGTTTCCATAAAGAAAGAGAACTCAGTGAAGAACAGTAAGCAAAGTGTAATCAATACAAATTGGATGTTTTTGGCAAAATTATTTATTCACATCCGCACAAAATTTTGTATTACATGCATTACATTACATAAACTTGCAGAATAAATTTTACATTACATGCATTACATTACATAAATTTACATAGTAATTTTACATTACGTAATTTACATTCATCATCATCATCAGTGGCACAACAGCACCTGCCAAGAAACTGCCAAGTCCGTCAGCCTGCTGGCAGTTTCCAGACAAGAGATGTTTCCTTTTTACTGGGTAGGGCTGTCAGCACTACGCCAACACTCTACAGTCATATTAGACCGGGACCTAGGTCAAAAACGAAGAAATTCTGGATCCTAATTAGGATCCAAATGGGTTACGAACCCTTACAAACATGCATGGCACCGCCGGGACACGAACCAGCAACATGCGTACAAAGCGCCAGAGCCCTAGTCACTCGGCTATCAGGCCCGCTTAATTTACATTACATTACATAATTTTACATTACTTTAAAAAAAGCATATATTTCAAATTTTTGGGTTCCGATTCCCCTTTTTAACGATAGAATTCAAGATTCCATGGATTTTTTGTGCTCAACTACAATTTAGACATGAATTTCAGGGCCTTAAAATCTTAAAATTCAATCCACTAGGCCCAGGACATTACAGAAACAGGCAGCCCCTGGCCCACAATATGATACGAAAAAATTCTAAATTTAAATTAAATTTTCCACTTAGAACATCTTACAAATCATTACTTTGCGGCATAAAATTGTAAAAATTAACTACAGAATTCAATTTAAAGAACAATTTTATTTACTCTAAATGGTTGCAATTTTTATATAAAAAAAAAAAAGAAAACTTTTTCCTTTCTGCCACATTATGCCCTGATTTATTTCAAAATGCCCCCCCATCTCTCCACCCCAGTCGTCTTTTTCTACTCACACAAATGATGGGATTTTAATGAGAGCCCGATAAATGTAATCAGAGCTCGTGGCGTCATACTCAAATTAAATTGGGGAAGATATTGCTCAAAATGACAGTCGCTGGTTCGGCAATTTCACCCCGATTCACTGCTCGCGGGATACTTGATGACGTAGGGAAAATTGGATATTTTTTCACCTGCAGAAAATTGATTTTTATTTTTAATTTAAAATGAATGTAAGTGTCAGTTCACTTGTTGGTTGTGATTATTTAACATGTTTGTTCCATATATGTGCTGTAAAAAGTTAACTTGAGTTTCTTTTTACAGATATTTTGTTAAATAGAATTAACTTTAGAAATAAAAGCATGATATTTGTAAATCTTTTCTGTGTTTGTTAGTTTCCATTTTTTAATTTTGAGAACGTGAATAAACGAAGTCGACAGTAGACCGAATCGACAATAATAAAAATACATAACTTTATATAAACATATAAATTTACATAACTTTACCTTACATAATTACGTTACATAAATTTTTACATAATTAATATTACGTTACATAATTACATTACTTAATTTACATTGCATTACATAATTTTACATGACATAAATTTACGTAATTAATATTACGTTACATAATTACATTACTTAATTTACATTACATTACTCAATTTAAATTACATTGTAGCATAATTCCACATTACTTAAAAATACATCCATTACAAAGTATTTGGGTTCCAAATACCCTTTAACGATAGAATTTAAATGTGAATTTATTGTGTCCAACATTGATATAGACATGAATACAATATTGTAAATTCTCAAATCGAAATTCTAAAATCCATACCACTAGACCTAGGACATTACAGAACCAGACGGCCCCAGGGCTCATAATATGACACAAAACAAAAATCTAACTTTAAATTAAATTTTCGACATAGAACATCTTACAAATCATTTCATTGCGGCATAAAATTTTAAAAAAATTATCTACAGAATTCAATTTAAAGAACGATTTTTCATTTACCTAAATGGATGCAATTTTTTTTATATGAAAAAAAGAAAACTACATTATGCCCTGATTTATTTCAAATGCTCCCCTACCCCTACTACCCTCTCGTCTTTTTCTACTCACACATTGATGGGATTTTAATGAGGGCCCGATAAATGTAATCGGAGCTTGTGGCGTCATACTCAAATTAAATTGGGAAGATATTGCTCAAATGATTGTAATCATCAAAATGACTTGATGACGATGTGGGAAAATTGATATTTTCTCACTCCACAGAAAATTTATTTTGATTTCAATTGACTTCTATTAGCTTTAACACACACCCTATATATCTTGTTCAAATTTTCAATCGTTCATAAAATACTTTTTATTCATCCATTCAAGTTCAAATACATTTTTAACTTACAGTGAATGACACTGGATGTTAATACAGTTTTTTCAAATATTAATTTATTGTTTAAATTTAATTAATTAATTTTAATTTTTTTTTAGATTTATATCTATATCTACTATACAGATAAACATAAAAAAATGAATGAAAATTATTTATAAAGGATTTTCTGCAATACAGAGAAAAAAAGTAGGAATTGACTTTTAAAAGGAGATATAATTTTTTTTTTATATTACTTGTTATTTTTAATTTAAAATGAATGTAATCGTCAATTCACTTGTTGGTTGTAGTTGTTTAACATGCTTGTCTGTAATGTTAACTTGAATTTCTTTACAGATGTCTTGTACTTACATGTGACTTTAGAAAAACTTTAGAAATATAAACAAGAATCATTCTGTATTCTGTAATGTGCAGATGTTCAACTGGATCGTAACTGGGTGTGGTTGGGTTGAGATAATTGAGGCGCATGTTGGAGAACTCACAGCTTTATTGACATACATACATATACTACACACGTAAAAATATATTCATATAATATTTAACTCATTTAAAAATAAATATTTATAGATACGTGGAAGGATTCCGCTTCTAAGCCGAAAGCTCGATATTCAGTTATGCGCGGGATGAGCGAAGTGTACTTCCTCTCGGATGAGAGTCTGTGGATCAGATTTGCAGAGTGGCATGTAGGCCAGAGTTGCATGTAGGCGCGATATATTTAATGGACAATTGAAAAGGATCCATAAAGCAAAAAAGTAAAAACAACATTTATTTGTGTATATATATATGTAAGTACCCAGGTCAAAGGTTTAATCAAATTGTATTAACGAATGTAAGCTATTTGCTTTCTTATTTAAAGTATTTTTAAAAATCATGCGATAAAATACACTCATACTCAATAAAAGAGTATGAATATCAAGATGTATAATATAATTCGTTTGATGATTTAATTTTTTTCAAATGAAAAAGACAATATAATAGACTTATAACAACTAAAAGATATAAATATTAAGTCAAAACATTTAGTTAGGAATCCTTACATACATATAACAATGTATTACGGACTTCCTGATAAAATGTTAAATTTCACAAAACAATAATATAATAACATACTAAGAAACAATACTATCGCTATTCAATAATTGTAATAACGAATATAATCTATTTGATTTTTATTTAGTGTATTTTTGAAGAACGATACAATAGTAATACAATCAAAAACTATGATAAAGAAATTAAATAACAAGATGTATGAATGAAAGGCAAGAAATTGAACATCATAAGTATGATATAGTTAAAAAGGAAATTTATTGGAAATGCATCATAAATAAAGAAATTGA
>BPLR01004909.1:0-113928 GCA_021605095.1 Caerostris extrusa | reverse complement strand
GTTACGTATTGCTATCATCAATCATTTGTTATTTTTCTTCATGGAATCGAAGTGGTAAATATTAATTTTTACCTCAGAAATAATAATTATTATATTATTTATGGATTATTACCTACAGATTATTACCTAATTAATTCATAAAGGATCAAAATAATAATTCCGCACTGTTCATTTTTTAGTTCATCATGACATTTAAAAATAGATTTTTCTTAAATGGCAGTAGTAACATTAAAATTCCAGCTTCGAATAACTTTGCTTTCAACCTTCCTTTTGAAATTTCCCATCCACGTTGGTCATGAATAAATTTTAAAGTGCATTTCAAATTTATGTTTCAAAATTAGAAATATGTTTGAAAATCTTCTTCCGACTCCCTCACAGTATATTAGCATTATTTCGATGATATTTTATGCAAATAAATATAAATATTTCGGGATTTAATATAACTTTAAAAATTCAGATCTTATCTGAAAAATACATATCGGATATGCAATGATTTCTAGATTTTTACAATTCCAAGATTAATTTGCTTCAAAAAAGAATTTATACCATTTTAGATACAAGCAGAAATTTTAATTGACACCATATTTTTATTGCTAATTTTATTTGACATCATATTTATTGATCATTTTATTTCACATAATATTTGTTGCCACTTTGACATCATATTTATTGCTAATTTTATTGAAACATCATTTAGTTACAGGTATTCTTGCGCATTGTTTGACATCATATTTATTATTAATTTTATACGCCATATTTATTGCTAATTTTATTTGACATCATATTTATTGCTAATTTTATACGACATCATATTTATTGCTAATTTTATACGACATCATATTTATTGCTATTTTATTTGACATTTTAAATTTATACGACATCTATTATTTATTTTATTTGACTAAATAAAAATTAATTATAAATTACAATTTTATACGAAATATTTATTGCTAATTTGTTTTGACATCATATTTAATTTACAGATCATATTTAATGCATTTATGTATCATATTTGTTGCTTTTTTTAAAAATTCGACATCATATTTGTTGCTTTTTTTTTAAAGTAAATGACATCATATTTGTTGCTTTTTTTTTTTAAATTGACATCATATTATTGCCAAATAAAATTAATTTAAAAAATATTTTTCAATCTGATCATCAGATGGTATCATACGTTTTTTGCTTTAAATCATATATTCCTGAACCAAACCTAGAGCTGCACTTAATTACAATTCAATGTGAGAAAATGTGAAGAAAAAGAGCAAAAGAAAAATACCGTCTTACAGTTTTCGTATAATTAATGTATGGCAATTTTCTTACTGACAAGAACCACGAAAATAAATACTTTAATAGCCCATAAAAAAGTCTTTGAACGTTATTTAAATTTTACCTAAACCTTTCCTCCTTGGTTGGTTCAAATTGAATTACTGGCTGTAAATGTAAATAGAGAGATTAGACATGCAGGCAAACTTTCGAAGACCTGGTAAGTGTATTTTTTCGCAGCTTTCTTTAGTGTTGAATGTCTTATCTTAAAACTCTTGTGATAGCGCAGAGTAAACGTGTGGAAAATTCAAATGGCTTTTTTGGTTCTTGTCAAAATTGACTTTTATCACCCTATTTTTTTATTAGCTTAAGATACATAAGATGCACTCGACCGCAAAGTGTGACTACCCTGAATTTTTATGCTATTTTCCTTAATTTAAAAAGAAAAATTTAAGAAAAGAAAATGCCTACAATGGCTGAATTGAAAGAAAGGCAAAATTTCCAAGGTTCATTATAAGATTCCAAACTTTAATAAAAGGATTTATTGAATCTCATGAAAAGTTTGGATTCATTGCTTTCTTTATTAACTCATAAATTAGTAAATTTTGCGTTGTACTACATTTTTATCGCTGAAATTTTTTAACATTTGTATTTTTAGTTACGTTCAGCTAATTTAAAGTAAGGCAGTTCCAATATGGGGCCTAAGGAGTGGCTAGCGTTCTGCTGCTCGGTAGCACAGGTTTCGATTCGAATCCGTTGTTCATGGATGTTTGTAGTGTTGGAATCCACTTTAAACCGTAGGTCCCGGTCTAATATGATCGTAGAGCATTGTAGGGTAGTGTTACTCGCGTCCGTTGCATATTTTCAAGCAACACCCTCTGCCCTCCCTGGGTAGTGCTAAAGGAAAAACAGCGGTGAAGCCCTTGCTTATGGCATAAGGTACCAACTGTCTTCAGATTTTCAGCTGCATTAGAACAACAAACAACAGTTCTAATGTACACTATTTAATACGTTCAACAGGTCTATTTGTTAAGAATTTAAAGCATTAAATTTGATTCTGATATTGAATCTATAGATGCATTTATAAATTAACAATTTATCTTGTTTTACGTGAGAACAAAACGCACTGAGTTTTATATTGAAACTGATGAGAAAATTGCAAATCTTGCTTAATTAGTAGCAAAACTCAACCAAGAAAACAGAAATATATTCAGAAAAACGGAAACAACCCATCGGAAACATATTTCAAAAATTAAAAGAAGTTTTACTTAAATACTTCAAAGCTTTTGACGAGTTCTGGTGTTGTACTTGTGAAAGTTTCGAAGTAGTTCAATAAAAGTTTAAACACGTTTAACTCGATCTCGGCTTGCTGAATTACTTGATCATAGATGTTTTTCTATAAACTATTTTAAAAACAATTAGAGAAAATTGTGAGTACTGCATGATACAACCATGTAATCGATTGATTTTAATCAAACAAGGAATACAGGAAATTAATAAAAATATTCGGCTTACAAGCTTTTGAATAATGAGAAAGTTAATTGAATAGAAAGATATATTTATTAATGTAGTTCTAGGACAGAATGATACTAAACATAATTGCAGAGATGACTATGAGAATAAATTCAGTAATGCAATTCCGAAAGCAATGAAGAATCGATGACAAATAACAAAACTAAACAAAGAAATTATTTATAAACTAAAATGCTTTATACTGATATATGAAAAGATTTCTTAGAAATAGGGATATAAAAATAAATGATAAGACAAAAGTTGAAATAATTGCATATTCTTAGAAGAGATATGCATCTTGAGGATATTAATTTGTTTTCCAAAACACTGAATATACATTTTTTCTATAATATCCTTCTGATTTTGATGGTTCTTTTTTACAGTTAACAATGAGAAGATGGTACTTTAGTTTAACTTGTTTCTTTTTATATAAGCTGCAATTTTAACTCCATCGATTTATTTTAATATTAATTACTTCAAATTGTAGCAATAAATGTGTCAGATGGAAATTTTTTTTTTTACTTTAGATGGTTTCGAAACAGTAAAGCTAATCTTTCCGTGAATATGTTAAAATTAATTTGAAAAGCTTTTTATTTTTAATTTTTAAGCGAGATATTCGTGGATTTATGGATTTCAGTTTGAATTTTAATTTTGATTTATGCGTTAATGACAGGGATATAAATTTTGCTTCATGTCAGGGGTGATATCTGGTTTTTGTTGCAATATGCTGTCTGGTTTTTGCTGGTTCAGGTTTGTCTGCTGTCTACTTTTTGTTTATACAATACCAAGCTATGTCCATGAAAGCGAGCTCATAAACACATGACGGCAGAACAGAAATCGTTTTTCGGGGGTATGATATCAAATAATTATATAAATATATCAATCAATTGAGTATCTTTTAAAACAGTAAAGCCTCCTTCACATCAAAGCGTTGAGCAATAATGTGTCGAAACGAAATTGTTTTTTCGACCCATTCACATCAAAGTGACAGAACTCTCTTTACACCCAGTGAAGTTCCAATTATTCTAACGATCTTTAATGGCCAATCAATGTCAAATGACGCGTCAAACGTTCAAAAGTTAAACATCGGCCAACTTAGAGCGATCGTTTCAGGCTTTGCGCGTTAAGGCTTATGATTGGTCAACACTTTTCTCTCTTCATCGCATTATAACTTGGTATGCAGAGGCCTTAAAGAAACGGTAATTCTTTAATAAAAGGATACTCTCTTTCTAAATTTTATCACTTTTCAACAAGTCCATTAACGTCAGAACACGATATTTGTTCAACACATTTTCAATACGAGGAAACAATGCAACATATCGTAAATAATTTTTTATGTTTAACTTTATAATGACAATGAGACAGTTGGAACAGTGTTGGAAGACATATTTGTCTTACTACACTGTCATTTTCATAATTCACACCACAATGGCTTTAATTCTTAGATATACTATTTTAATATTTATGACAAAGATTTATTTACAATATTATGTCAATTGATAAGTATTGTTTTAGATATAATCTCAACATGGGTATTATTGTATATAAAATACCTAATTATCCAATACATTTGTTCGCAACCGGTTTGGAGTTAAAAAGAAACCTTAGAATTACTTTTTACAGATTATAATCAGCAGAGTAATCTATTGATTTTTGTTACTTTTAAGTTAAGCTAAAATTATTTCCAAAAAAATCGATACCTAAACCTTCAACAGAAACAAACAGGCCTCATAAAAATAAAAATTAGGAACTTATGGACACAGTAGATGATAGAAGTTATTTGTATTTTTAGAAATCCTCAGAAAAAGAATCACCAGAAAAACCAATTCGTACGTCAATGTAATGGTGGTTAAAAAGTGTTTGGGAGGAATTTAAAAGAGAGTATAAAACGCTTCCCAGAAAGCTAAAATAATATTTAACTATGATACTAATCAAGATTTTCTTCTCGTAAGCAAATACAGAAAATGGACATTGTCGAACATTTTATCTAATGTTTTCCAAAAACATTTTCCCTTTATAGTATCATTGAAATTTATTGTTTTGCATTCTATTTAGTTTGTCGCAGTAATGTCATTTTTTTATGCATAAGGGTTAATTAGACCTACAGATTAAAGTAGATTTCCAGCCTGTAACAAGCATCCATACCACAGCCAGTATTCGAGCCTGAAGTTTGTGGTACCAGAGGCCATAGCGCTAACCACTTCGCCATCAGACCGCTTCACATTCTCGAATGAAATTTTTGTTTGTTTTTATTTCCTTCATGAAATATGTACAGTTAATACTTCTTTTTTCTTTATACGATGGATCTTACACCCAAATATTTTCTTTTTTTTCTTCAAATATGTACACTGTATTAAAAACATTAATTTATTTTTTAAACATTAAAATTTTTTTTTATTTAACATATAAATACGGCATACAAACAACCGTAAAAATTTTTAAAAAAATGTAATGGTAATTTAAGATTTATGCAGGGTGTGGATTATAAACAAGAAATTACAGGACTTTGCCTTAGTCGTGAAACTTTTTGTGTGTAAAATGGTGGAATTCCTTTTATAATATAGCGTGCTCTGGTATACCAAACGCAAAGTAAAAACTAATTTTTATTCATAAAGTAATAGTTTTCATTGTTGCGAGAAATATCCTTTCTTTAAGTCTGTAGTCTGTAGTTAAGTCTTTTCAGTCACTACATAGGGACTATCACTAGTATACTTCAATAGAGGTAATCGCCAATGAGCAAACTCAGAGTGTAAATAAACAAAAATTTTAAATTGTACAATTTTGTAGAAATTGTAGTAGTGAGTCTCATCTCGATTTAAGCTTTCGTTGCATGCCAGACACCAATTAAAATTATAATCTAATCTAGAATCTTAAAATTATAATCTGGACCAATTAAAATTATTATCTGGATAATTTTAATCTGGAGATGGCTCAAATTTAGTTTTAATCAAAGGTCATTTAAGGTATCTGACTAGGATCTAAACCATTTTTCAAACACGTATAAGTAATTATACTTTTTATATTTGAAAATATCTTAATAAAAATAGATGCTTTAAAATTTTATCAAAAAAAAAAAAAAAAAAAAAAACAAATTTGAATAAAAAATATTTTTTTGAGCAAAATGCTGAAAAGGTATCATATTTGCAAACATTTATGATTTAAAGAAAATAACGTTCACTACATTATTTCTATCGTCTTTGTACAGAAACAATACAGAAGCTAGCGGCTGCTTGCATAGCCAAGTTGCTTCGCAACATGCCAAATCAAACATTATTTCTATATATATGTATCAAAATTTATGTATTATACGAATATAGAAATTTAATTCAAAGTACTTTTTCAACTCATAGTATTTGCAATAAAAATTGTTCATAGATGTGATAGTAGCAGAGATTTGTGACAAATTTAAATACTCTTATGAATTTGAAATTGCATGAGTCTATTTATATTACATAGCTTGAGATGATTTATTTCGACAGTTATATATCCACAAATCTTAGTTCATATCTTTTTAAAAATAGTGTTGAAAATAGTTGTGCTGATATTTATAAAATTTCACATAAAAGCTTTTGAGCTATCACTTTCCAAAGATTGAAATTCTTACAAACAAAAAAAAAAAAAAAACAATTTCGTGGAATATTTTAAGTTAGACTTAACATCTATGGTATCAACTGTCATATTTATATGCTACATGATCTGCTATCTTATTCTCTATATAATCTTATTTACTGGTGGCTTTAATTTTTCTGTAGATGAATGTAACTTCTTTTTGAGTCTGTTATTCTGTGAGTGTCACAATGTATAAATACATTATAAGTAAAATGATCATGATTTATATATATTGCATGAAATATTTTAAAAGATCCTGAATTCTATTTTTATTTTTCCATTCATTTTCAATTTTATTTTTATCTTTAAATATGCTCCCAAGAGAAAATAACTCGATATTCATTCATTTGTATTTTTCAATGTTTAAAATTTCAATATTTGTATATTTCAATGTTTCCAATTTCTATATTTGTATATTTCAATGTTTGTATACAAATTTCCAATTTCAATGTTTTTATATGAATTTCCAATTTCAATGATTGTATACAAATTTCCAATTTCAATGTTTTTATATGAATTTCCAATTTCAATGTTTGTATACAAATTTCCAATTTCAATGTTTTTATATGAATTTCCAATTTCAATGTTTTTATATGAATTTCCAATTTCAATGTTTGTATACGAACAACTTATCGTATACAAACATCGAAATTTTTCCTAGCATTTTGTATTTTACCATAGACATTTATTCACTAATTTTGGACTCACACTTTCATATAAAGAGATTTATTAGTATTAATTTAAAGGAAAAGAGTATTAGGAATTTTTATTTTTAATTTCAGGACATGACTAGATTTAGATTTTGAAATGCCAATTTCTAGTTATTTAGCAACTATCACCTAACAAACAAATTTTATAATGTAATTTTTATCAAATGTAGTTTCAAAATAAAGTCAAAGATAAAGTTTCAACTATTTGAATAATATCATTGAAAGAATTCGACATTTTGACCGAAATTTCGAGTTTTAGAGTAGTTTGATCCTAATTTGCAGCTTCTGAATCTGTTTTTTATCCTTTCAGCCATCTATCAGAGCAATAATGCATTAGTAGAACTCTACTAGGATTTCTTCTATCGAAAATTTCAGTCTCCATAGTATTATCTTTCAATACACGATGATCAACGACAGTAGTTTACCCATGGAATACTTTTCTTCGGACATTTAGGATCTATAGAGTACATTTGGATCCAACTTCGACGGAATGCAATTTCAGAAGATTTCATTTTTAAAATGTATTTCAACTATATGTCTGTCCTTAGCTAGTATGTCAATTTTTCGCCTCTTGAAAGAAATCGGTAAAGACATCCAGTCTCACGTCGGACTTGTTTCCTGATAAGTGGAACACTTTTATTGAACTGCATTCTGTGTTCGAATATTATTCGAAAATAACATCAGAATTTTTCGAATCTTATATCTATTCCTCTTTCTATAGTAAATGTTGAATCCGTGAATTAGAGTGTCTAAGAATAAAAAATGCTTTGCATATAAAAATACGCAAGATCGCAATGGAATAACTGAAAAAGACCATTTTTTTCTATATCATACATTGGATTTAAAATTTGTTATAATAACAATAAATAATAAATAAAATAACAATAAAAATAATATTTTTAATGATTAAACGCTTTAATTTCAAATTACAGTAATAAATATTCATAAAATGTATATGAATACATAAAATGTTTTCATATATGATTTTCTTTAAAAGAATAAAAAAATTCAAAATCAACTTTCAAAACAAGTAATATCATAATTTTTCGAATGTTATAGCTATTCCTCTTTCTACAATAAATGTTGAATCCGTGAAATAAAGTGTCTAGAATAAAAAAATGCTTTGCATATACAAATAAACAAGATAGCATTGCAATAACTAAAAAAGACCACTTTTTCTGTAAGATACATTCAAATTTTTATCTCAAATTTTAAATCCAATCTTGAATCAGTTAAAATAATAATAATAATATTTTTAATGAGTAAACAATTTAATTTCAAATGTACAATAATAAAGATTTATAAAATAAAATGATTTACTTTCAAAACAAATCAAAATCAAATTCCAAAACAAATAACATCAGAATTTTTCGAATGTTATAGCTATTCCTCTTTCTATAGTAAATGTTGAATCCGTGAATTAGAGTGTCTTAAAATAAAAAATGCTTTGCATATAGAAATACACAAGATTGCATCGCAATAACTGAAAAAGACCCTTTTTTTAGGATATATATATTTTAAATTTAAAATCCAATCTTGAATCGGAAATATGAGCTAAAATAATAATAATAAGATTTGTAAAGACTAAAGGCTTTGATTTCAAATATACAATAAAGATATTTTTTTCGCTAAATTTTGGCCTCATACTTCCATATAAGGTGATTTATTAGTATGTAAAAATGGTTTAAAGATTTATAAAATGTATATAAATATATAAAGTTTTCATATACGCTTTTCTGTCAAAGCTATCATAAAAATTCACTCATAGATTGATAATATAATTCATTACTGATAAGAGGAACACTTTTATTGAACTGCATTCTGTGTTCGGATATTATTCGCAAATAGCATCAGAATTTTTTCGAATGTTATATCTATTCCTGGTTCTATAGTAAATGTTGAATCCGTGAATTAGAGTATCTAAGAATAAAAAATGCTTTGCATCTACAAATACACAAGATAGCATTGCAATAACTGAAAAATACCACTTTTTTTATGATACATATATTTCAAATTTAAAATCCAATCTTGAATCGGAAATATGAGCTAAAATAATAATAACAATGTAATATTTTTGTTATATTGTAATTTAATATATTATTTTATAATTTAATAATATTATTTATTTTTATTTTTAATAATAATATTTTAATAATAGTAATAATAATAACAATAAAAATTTTTAAAGATTAAATGCTTTAATTTCAAATTTATCATAATAAAGATTCATAAAATGTATATGAATATATAAAATGTTTTCATATAAGATTTTCTTTCAAAACGATCATAAAAATTCATATACAGATAGATAATATAAGGCATTACAACAATGGATTTTTTTCTAAAAATAATAATTTTTACTAAGTGACGGAAAAAAACTTTCTTTACTTTTATGTTTTTACATTGATAAATATAAATATTTGATTCAGTTAACTGAAAAATATTATGGCACTAATGACATTTTGTATTTAATCAAAAATCGAAAAAAAAAAAAGATTATTCATTTAACAACGCAATATCAGTGATGACAAAAAATACTCAATGACAAAAAAAATTCATACAAATATAGATAATATGTATAAAGCATTACAACAATAACATTTTTTCTAAAAAGTAATAATTTTCACTAAGTGATGGAAAATTTTCTTTATATTTATGTTTTTACATTGATAAATATAAATATTTGATTCAATTAACTGAAAGAAAATATGGCACTAATAACATTTTGTATTCAATCAAAAAACGAAAAAAAAAGTTTATTCATCTAGCAGCACGATATCAGGCATATCGAATACTCAACGACAAAAATTCATACACAGATAGTTAATATAAAGCTTTGCAACAAAGTATTTTTTTTTTAAATGTAATAATTTTTCCTTAAATGACTGAAAGAATTTCTTTACTTTTATGTTTTTACATTGATAAATATAAATATTTGATTCAGTTAACTGAAAAATTGTGGTGCTAATGGCATTTTGTATTTAATCAAAAAAACGTAAAAAAAAATTTTCAACTAACAACACGAAATCAGTGATGACAAAGAATACTCAACGACAAAAAATTCATACACGGATAGATAATATAAAGAATTACAACAATAAATTTTTTCTATAAAAATTATAATTTCTTACTAAGTGACAAAAAGATTTTCTTTACTTTTATATTTTTACAATGATAAATATAAATATTTGATTCAGTTCACTGAAAAATTATGGCGCTAATGACATTTTGTATTTAATCAAAAAAACGTAAAAAAAAATTATTCAACTAACAAACACGATATCAGTGATAACAAAGAATACTAAACGACAAAAAAAAAAAAATATTGTACAGATAGATAGTATAAAGTCAAACAATGGATTTTTTTTTTTTTCTAAAAAATAATAATTTTTACTAAATAACTGAAAGATTTTCTTTACTTTTATGGTTTCACCTCGATAAATATAAATATTTGATTCAGTTTACTGAAAAAAATTAAGGCGCTAATGACATTTTGAATTTAATCAAAAAACTAAAAAAAGGAATAAAAAGATTATTCATGTAACAACACGATATCAATGATGACAAAGAAATACTCAACGACAAAACATTCATACACTTATAGAATAGTATAAATATATCATAAATAAATATCTATTTATCTATCTATCTATCATAAGTATAAATCTATAATAAAGCATTGCGGCGATGGATTTTTTCCTAAAAAAATAATATTTTTTTACTAAATGACAAAAAGCTTTTCTATACTTTTATGTTTTTACATTTATCAATATAAATATTTGATTCAGTTAGCTGAAAAAAATTATGGCGCTAATGACATTTTGTATTTAATCGAAAAAAACGAAAAAAGAGAAAAAATATTATTCATCTAACAACACGATATCAATGATGACAAAGAATACTCAACGACAAAAGAATTGCATCGCATATTCCCATAAAAAAAAAAATCCATGTGTTTAAATACAGGTTTGAAAACTTCAACTTAAGCACGTTCTTCTTTTGGTATGCTGCACATCTTTCCTGAAAGAGAAAGTTTTAGGTATTCCGGCTATTATACTTTTAAACCTACTTTCGAATAACGTTTGAAGTTAACGGTCAGTGTACGTAGCAGCATTCTTATCAAATTTTACCCTGCATAAAGAAGAAACTTGTAAGAAGTTTTATTCTATTTATTGGGGCATGAATTCTAAAGTATCTCATAAGCGACATTCATATCAATAAGGGTAGACTAAAGTTCTTTAAGCAACAAAGCAGCATACAATATTTCAGGTCACAATATCCGAGCAATTTTTGATATATGATAAAACAACGATTTTAAATTATATTATTTGCAATTTGTTTTAAAATATTTATATTGCAGACTATTCAAATTAAATATCTTACATTTTCCATTCATATGTCTATATTTAATTCAAATCAGCCTATCGACTTTATTTGTTGTTGAATTTAATGTGTTTTCCTAAAATTTTAGATCAAACATATAATTATAAAATTTATACCAAGATAATTTTCAGTGCAACTAAAAAAAAAAAACAAATAAAATAACTAATATCAATTTTAACAATACTTATACGGTGTGGTTTGTCGCTCTAGGTCATTTTGCGTACACTTTAAGCCAACTAAACAGGGACCTACAGTTCAGCATGGATTCCGATCACCTAACAAACACCATACCACCCCCAGAATTCGATTCTGTTGCCTGTCGGCAAAGCGCTAGCCAAATGGCCATCATGCCGCACTCTTTCGGTCAGAAATGTAACATTTGTCATTTGTCTAACAATATGTTTTTAAAATGCATTTTAATAAAGTAATTATACAATTATTATCTGAGTGACAATTATTGTACTTTAATAATTTCAATAAAGTTTTATCTTAAGTAAAAATAATTAAATTTTAAAATATCAAAATTTTTACATTATTGATAACTGGAATAAAATCATTCAAAATACTGAAGAAATAAGGATTAAAAAATTTTTAATGTAGTAATTCTAATGAGTTAATGATTTAATAAAAAGAAATACATTTGCAAAGCATATTGGACCTTGCAGAAATGTATTGAACCAGATAGCAGGAGGCTATATTTCCATTCATATGCCTATAATTAGTTCAGATGGTTTAATACAATCTTTATTTTTTGCTGAATTTTATGTGATTTCATAAAATGTTTGATTAAACATATAATTATAAAATAAATACATAGATAATTTTTAGTGTGCTAACTGAAAATATCTAATATCAACTTTAGCAACACTTTCTATGAGAAATGTTGACATTTGTCTAACAATATACTTCAGTTGACATTTGTCTAACAATATACTTCAGTTGATATTTGTCTAACAATATATCTTTAATGCCGTTTAATAAAGTAATTATACAATTATTATCAAGAGTTATCTGAGTGGCAATTATTATACTATAATGATTTCAAGAAAGATTTATCTTAAGTAGAAATAATTAAATTTTAAAATATCCACAATTCTAAATTATTGATAACTGGATAAAAAATCATTCACAATACCCAACAAATAAAGATTAAAAATTTTTTGAATTAATTAATTCTAATGCCTTAATAATTTATTAAAAAGAAATAAATTTGCAATGCATATTAAACATTGGAAAAATGGTTTGAACCAGATAGCAGGTGGCTATATTTCCATTCACATGTCTATATTTAGTTCAGATGAGCCTACCAGCTTTATTTGTTGCTGAATTTACTGTGGTTTCGTAAAATTTTCTATCAAACATATAATTTTATAATAAACATATATGTATAATTATAAAATAAATACATAGATGATTTTTAGTGTACAAACTGAAAAATAACTGATATCAATTTTTAGCAACAATAATTAAAATTTTTAATTGTTGTTTTTAATTATTATTAATTTAATAACAATAATTAAAAAATTTTGAATGAAGTAGCTCTAATGCCTTAATAATTTAATAAAAAGAAATAAATTTTCTATACATATTGGACATGAAAGAAATGTATTGAACCAGACAGCAGGTGGCCCAGGTTTATTATATTAATTTAGTTCACTAGAGAAATAAATTTGATTGCTTTCCCATCAACTGCCAAAAGCTTAATCATTGATTGTAGGAACAGAATTCTTTTTTTGTAGCCAAGCTTAAGGAGTAGATATGTGAAGATACAATCTTGCCTATGTTATTGATTCTATTCATCATACCAACCACATATTTTTGCTGCTTAAATTGCCGAGAGGATATTAGCATTTATTTGTGCTACCATATTGAATTGATTGAAGATTTTTATTAAAACATCCTGCAGATATGATCCGGTTTATATACTAGTATAAATAAAACATTTTTAAGCTTTGGTAAATTTTATTAAGAAAAATATCAGTGAAAAAGGTAAAAAAGGTAAAGTAAATTCTCTTTCTTTTTTAAAACAATAATATCGTGTGAAATAAAAATTAAAATAAGAATAGGAATAATAATAATTTACATCATTTCTATTCTTACGTGAATTTTTTTTTCTTATCCTTTGTTGTAATTTCTTATCATACAAATTGTATAAAACCTCGTAGTAAAAAAAACAAAAGTAAGATTTTTTTAGATATTAGTTGATTAAAATACTGTATGATTAGAAATAAATCATAGCATTTGTTATGAAATACTTTGAAAACTTTCGAAGAAAGTTTTATGAAAAAAAAAACGATAATAAAATAATAATAATAAGTTTCTTGAAAATACATTGATCTCCAACTCTTTAATATTTGATATTGAATAGAAATTATTAAATCTTTTCATACTAAAACGTACTTATCTAATGTGTCGTAAAAAAAGTCTCTAACACCAATGCTTTCAAATTATTCTATCAATATTTTTTTCATTTTAAAATAAAAACGTTTAACATGTATTCGCTCTCAACAAGCTTTAAAAAAATTACTTTTTAAGTTTTTATGTTTAAAGTAATATTAACGCACTATTTGTTGTTCGCATATATAATATTGATGTTTTTTTTATTTAACTGAGACAATTTTTATTCTACGATTCAATAATACTTTAGAAATCACAGAAATTTATTTGTGACATACATCCTTTATAAAAATTATTAATCTAATCATTTAAAAAAAAACCATAAACATAACTCAGGAAATTCTACTGATACAAATATTGCACAGACACAAGCTAGTCAATTTTCAATCAGGTTTATTCGAGATACTGTGCAAGTTAGATTAATTTTCAAAAGGTGAAATTCATTTACGTGAAACAGCGAAAGACCAAAGTTTCAAATCCAGGAATGAATTCTTCAGTTTAAATTTCAGCAGAATACGTCTAATCCTCAGTCTCCAATCACCTCATCAACAAACCTCACCTTCAGCAAGGCTTTGCAATTCATTGCAGTGAAAATGTTTTGCAGGGTAGATTGAGAGTCACCCTTTAGCAAATTTGCTTTCAGTGTTTCATAATCCGATTACCAGGGTATTAGTTTCGATGATTTATTTGGAGCGGCAGTGAAGAGAGGAAAACTTCCTGTAAGCGGCTCTCGCTCCGCGTTTTCTATCTTAAAGTTGTTAAAATTTGAATACAGCATTCTGTTGTCGAATAACGTAATAAGGCTCAGTTAATATTCCATGAATAATGAAACAGTTGGAACAGAACATGATACTCCTATTTCACAATCAGCATCTTAATAACTTTTTCCCTTCTCAACAGAATTTATTTTTAAATATCTTTTCGCTTTTCGCTGGAAATATAAATTTTATTTCAACTGAAAGTATTCATATTTCCATGAGCAAAATGTAATTCGACTCTGAAATGACTTTTTTTTTCCAGTCAAAATTATCGGGAATCATTTGAAAATTTCATTCCTTGTAAAAGTAGCAATACAATATATGTTTCTTTCATATTGGAACAGCTGGAATGGAACATGGTACTCATATTTTTACAATAAATGTCTTAATATTTTTTCCCTCTGCAGAAGAATTGATTTTTATAAATATCTTGAAATTTCACATGTTTGGAAACAGCAAAAAGTATATGTTCCTTTCCATAGTGGAACAGCTACAATACTGTATGAGACTTATATTTTACAATAAACGATTTATTAATTTTTTCCTCTATAGTGGAAATGAGTTTTAAAAATGTTTTTTTACAAATGCGAATTTATTTAAATCGAAAGTATTAAAATTTCTATGAATCTCTGATTAAATTCTGAAAACATTTTTCTTGCCACAGTATGTTAAAGTTGCAAAAGTTTGTTGAGATTTGATTGAAAGTTTCACTTCTTGCTTGGAAGTAGCAATAAAGTATATTTTACCCTCAAGCACTTTATTACCTTCTTACTAAACAAAGAAACAAAGGGTAGAAAAATTATAACTTTTCAGTTTAGACAGTTATTGGCTACACTAGTGATGCGCGGCACCATCTGACATAGTATCCGCCACAAACTTTGACATTTTTATCTTTACTTACTCAGAAATTTTTGTCATACAGGCGCCATTTTTGTTGTTTACAGCAATTTGAAAATTGTATTTCAATCATAAAATGAAATTAACTCGTGAAGATTTTCGTGCGATGATTAACTTCGACTTTCCTTGGATAATAGATAGTCGAAGATGATTTCCTGACATGGATTATCGAAAGAGTAATACATCGATCAGCTTATTCCAACTTTTGGTGTTGAAGCACCATCTGAAACCACTGTATATTACTGGTTCAGTGAATTTAATCGTGGCGCTTGTTAACTCACTGACGAATTTGAAGAATGTCGTCCACAATCGGCTGTTGTGCCAGAAAACATCAAAATGCAGGATATGTGACATATATTACGATTGGGTCTTCTTTAAGCATAAGTATGAAAAGCATGCAAAACATTTTACACGAACTTTTAGATATGAATCAGATTTATTTGTTGGATTCCGAATAATTTGGCAAATACTCAAAAACAACCTCATATCTTTCGTTGCAACCGGTCGATTTTCGATGCTAAACAACATTTGCACAATTGACGAATCTTGCATCTATGCGTATGAGTACGAAAATAAAAAGCAAATCGATTATATGGGTCTTCCAAGTTCAGCCAAACACAACAAATGTTATTCACGCAAGAATCACTTCGAAGCAAATGGTCGCCTGACTTTTGGGATTAAACGGACATGTGGCTATAGTAAATCATAGAACGATCAATTCTGAATGGTATACAAGCATTTTTTTGCAAGAAGTCAATGAAAAATAAGAAAAAAAAAACCTGCAGTGCTGGATTGTTCTTCATCATGACAACGCTAGCTCGGCCAAACAACTCAATATTTGACCTGTCAAAACATCGAATTGATAGGTCATCCGGCGTACAGTCCTGATTTGCCACACAATGATTTCTTTTTGTTTCCGTACGTGAAGAATAAACTACGTGGTCAATGATTTTCGACACCAGAAGAATCGGTTGATGAATTCAAAATGCATGTTTTTCAGATATTTTAATCGGAATGGAAAAAGTGCTACGAAAATTGGTACAAACGCGTACAAAAATGTTTTGATCAGCAAACAGAATATTTTGAAAAACAATTAAGCCATTTTTAATGAAAAAAACTGTGTTTGTTTATAATTGCGGATATATAAATTGCACCCTTCTGTAATCGAAAACAATGAACTTTAATAAATAGTCTCGCTTCTATCTCCTGTCCAGGTATAAACAGAGCAGCTCAATTTTCGAGTTGTAATTCTTCGTATCCTTTTAAAAAACCATATAAAGATAAAAATCATAGCAGACAACTTAAACAGAATAAAAATCAAAAGATGTATCGAAATTAATTTTTTATATATTACTTTTACCTTATTTATACTAATTTTTCTTCAGAAATGTATGTTGCAAATCATTGTCTTGTTGGAACTCAAATTTTTCTTTTGTTTTAATTTTTAATTTAGTAGCAGTTTTATACAATTTGACTTGTATAACTTAATCAGGCATGTTTATAAATTCAATTACACGCAAACAAATTGTTAACTATACATATCTCGACCACCACAGAAGCCTCATAAATTTTTTCTGTAACAAAAATATATGCTTTTCAAAGAATGTATTTTCTTCATATTTTAGCTAAATTTATTTGATTTTTGCTGAAAATTATGAAGTTCCGAGCTAAAACATCACTGCTAATATACCATATTGCAAGATCAAATCTCTTTTGTTTATTAGCCACATTGATTCAAAGATTAAATTTCTTTTTTTTTTTGTCTGGTATATTTAAAGATTTCCTATAGTATTTATATTTATAAGAAGCATTTATTTACTCAAATGACACAAGAGGAATTTCGATTATTAAAATTCCACCCCAAAAAAAAATTTGAAATCGGAAAAATTTTCATGACTGAATCAGTTGGACTTGTTTCTATATAGCAACACTAGAAATTGAAAATATTTGAGGAATTTCTATATGTAGTCAATTTCTGAAGAAAATAAATTTTTCTGAATTGAGTACTATTTTTACGCATATGATAAAAATTTGTATATTATTATTGTAAAATATACTAAAAAATAAAAATTCGGTATAAGGCAAAATTCAAAATAAGACATATTTTTACGTTAAAAGGAAAATTAGTGGTGCAGGTTCGTCAAAACCTTAAAATATATGTGAGTCAGTATGGAATATACATTGGAACATTTTTAGTGAGAAAAAATGTTGCATATATATAGGGAAAAGATAAATGGAAATATTAAAATTAAGTTAAAAATATATTCGTAAAACAATAAAAAATACAGCAAGATTTATAAACAATTTAAATAGTAATTTATCACTTAGTTTTACACCAGTTGACCCTTATAATAATTTTTATTTTTTATAAAAGCGAACACTTTTAATGTGTTCATTATATTTATCAACTTTTGCTCCTTCTCTTGAATTTTTCAAATTGTTTCTGATTGATGTTTAATATTTTTACATTCATAGATAAACCACACATTTTCACGGTGTTAATGTTTGGCATGTTGAGAAGATTATAGTTGTTTTTTAAAAGTGATAAAACAAATAGAGCTACTTAATCCTTGTAGAATACACAATGCATGCAATGTTATATATGCAATGTTGTTGAAATAAAGAATTTTCTTCTAAGCCAATCTTAAGGGCATTTTCTTAAAGATTTTCGATCAAAATGTCTACATGGGTTTTATGCTCCATTACTATCAATGAATCACTCTTTCCCTATTATCCTTGCTATCATACGGCTCCAGATCCTTACTGATCCCCTTTCATACTATTTCCCCTTTCATACTCATATTTTGGCTCAAAAGCTGTATTTAGATTTATCTCAAATTTTTTCAGTTTTTAATAAATGAATGTTGCAAATTGCTAAAATGTGTTTATTTTTGCACATTATTGAATGAATTTTTATAAAACTTTACAAGTATAACCGGCTTTTGTCAGGACTACACGATCAGGACTCGAGAATTTAACAATTTAATAACACGCTTAATTACACTTAATTTTCAATTTAACTTAAAATCTTTTATAATTTTTCAATTTATTACTTTCTCTTCCACATTTGTTTTCGTTCAAACCGTCAGTTTTTAAGTTCAATTATTTATGTGATTGATTATGATTTCACTCTGTCATTCTACAATACACTGATTTGGGAATCTTAACATCAATTTCAAACAACAATTCTATCTACTATTCAAATACTCATTTAAAACAAATAAAATTGCTACTCTTCAGATACTCATTTAAAACAAATAAAATTGCTACTATTCAAATACTCATTTAAAACAAATAAAATTGCTACACTTCAAATACTCATTTAAAACAAATAAAATTGCTGCTATTCAAATATACATTTAAAACAAATAAAATCGCTGCTATTCAAATACTCATTTAAAACAAATAAAATTGCTACTATTCAAATACTCATTTAAAACAAATAAAATTTCTACTATTCAAATACTCATTTAAAACAAATAAAATTGCTACACTTCAAATACTCATTTAAAACAAATAAAATTGCTGCTATTCAAATATACATTTAAAACAAATAAAATTGTTGCTATTCAATACTTATTTAAAACAAATAAAATTTGCTACACTTCAAATACTCATTTAAGGCCAATAAAATTGCTGCTATTCAATTATATATTTAAAACAAATGAAATCGCTGCTATTCAAATACTAATTTAAAACAAATAAAATTGCTACTCTTCAAATACTCATTTAAAACAAATAAAATTGCTACTCTTCAAATACTCATTTAAAACAAATAAAATTGCTGCTATTCAAATATACATTTAAAACAAAATCGCTGCTATTCCAATACTTATTTAAAACAAATAAAATTACTACTATTCAAATACTCATTTAAAACAATTACAATTCCGATTTCAATCTCGAACACGAGCATTATTTACAAAAATATTTTTTCCCAAATTAAGTTCCTGTACCTCAAATGCTATTCAATTTTTTTCAGTTTTTGGTAAATGAGTGTTTCAAATTGCTAGATTGTGTTTATTTTTGCACATTATTGAATGAATGTTTTTAAAACTTTACAAGTATAATCGGCTTTTGTCAGGACTACACGATCAGGACTCGATTTAGCAATTTAACAACAGGTTTAATTACACTTAATTTTTAATTTAATTTAAAATCTTTTATAATTTTCAATTTATTATTTTTCTCTTCAAAATTTTATTTCGATCAAACCATCAGTTTTATAAGTTCAATTATTGATTGCTCATTATGATTTCAATCTGTCATTCTAAAATACACTGATTTGTTAACATCAATTTCCAAACAACAATTCTATCTACTATTCAAATACTCATTTAAAACAATACACATTTATACTCATTTACCAAGTATAAAGTGTAAAATAGATGTGGGAAAAATAATTTATTGTTAATAATAGGAATTTTAAAAGGTATGTTTCATTATTTTTATTTTTTTTTATTTATTTACTTCTTTTTGCTTTAAAATTTGTCTTCCAACTTTATTTCAGATATTAATAAATAATAGAATTCTCTTTAAAAATAATTTTTAAAATAAAAATAATGTATATAAAAAATAAAATAATAAAATAAATGTACTTAAATAATAAATAATGTAATAAATTTCAACTCGTAACTAGGTTTTAATGCGAAATCATTCAGATTAGAAAAATTTGAATTTAAAAAAATAATTCAAATTGACTTATAGTTTTAACGGAGTTTGTATGCAGTTTCAGAAAAATATTTATAAAAATATACAGTTTCAAAGATAAATTTTGAAGTCGCTGCATATATAACAACTTGTCTTTTATACATCTTTCTTAAATCTCATATAGGTTGATGCATTTTTAGCACTTTGTGAGCACATTTTTTATTTTGATTTTCATTGAATTTCTTTCACTAAAACAAATTTTAATTTTTCTACCGTTCTATAAATATAAATTTTGCGCTTTTTTGAAACATAATATTCCCTCGCATAAATATTTTTATAATTGTTACTTTTTACTTGGAGATTTCTTATTAGCTTTAGCAAATTATTGCTTAGATCAACTAAATTTGCATGTTATAGGGTAGTTGAATATTTTTGTGTAGTCCGAAATGGCATTTTTTCGAATCATTAATATTTTTGTTCTTACATTTTGAGTTTATTTAGCTTAATATTTCTATATAAATAGGTAATAAAATAGTAAAATACCAAATAAAAATATTTCTTCGTAGTTTCACTGCATTTGGTACCAGTTAACATTTACAAGACTTGTAAGACGGCTAAATATTTTTGTAATTCATTGTATATTCAAAATTCAAAATTAGTAATGAATTTTGAATTTAAAATGTTAATGCATTTTGTGAAACCAACAACGAAACTTCTGTCTTTACTCGATAATTTTTGATATTATTTTCGCATCTCATTCCAAAATCTATAACTGGTTTCACTATCTCTAATTGTGAGTAATTCTTGATCTAGAATTACCACCAAATTGATCTAGAATTACCACCAAATTGATCTAGAATTACCACCAAATTGATCTAGAATTACCAAAAAAAAAGTACCACCTCCATGTACTTGAAAATTTTTAAATGAAACAATCCTAGTCAATTAAAACCTTCAAAACATTAACTTAACAAGTAAAATAATAAAATGGAAACATTTTTCGTAAAAATAATGAAACATGATTAAAAATTAGCAGGAAATACTAATGTAATATATAATCGCATTACGTTTTACACACTAATGTAATTACATAATAACATTAGAGTGTAAAACCTAAGCACGATGTTATTTTCTCGAAACAACCTTAATCTTTAATAAAGCTCAACCAAAGGGAGTTGTAGCATAGCTAATAAAAAAGAAAATTTGCATATAATTAATATTTTTAATTAATTTCATCACCAAACTTCTTAGCATCTAATGAGTCTCATGGGTTAACGAAGTTCGTTGCACTTTTGAAGACTGAATTTTTATATTTTTTGTTCATATCATGCAATCTGTCAGTGAATACTTTTGTTCGTGTCTGGGCATCATAATCTGTACAGTACAATGCTTTAATTATTTCATTTATTGTATTAATTAGGGACTAAGTGAAGGGTGTTTAGGAATTGTTCAGTATTGTTATTCATGTTTTATGTTGTTTTTGGTGCAGTTTGTTTGTTCGATTATTTTTAAAATTTTTATGATGTTTTGCAATTACTCAGTATTAAATTTGAAGTTGAATTATTTAATGAAAATTTTTTATAACACTGAATTCTAAAATTTCAATTTATGATTGTAAATACTACTGTGCCCAAAAAGTAAAACCAATTTTCAATTTAAATTTCCTGGCCATATGGAATTTAAATTTTTTGTTTTCTTTTTAGGTTGTTGGTACTGTCCTTGATATCTGTGTGAAATTTCACGTCAAAATATTCATTAGTGTTTGAATTACGCTTGGCTTTGTGAGACGCTAAAACTGATTTCGGCGATTTTTGAAATGTCTAAATTAATTGAGCAAAGAACTTGCATTAAATTTAGTATTGAATATTCGTGTTTAAATTTGAAATGAATATTCGTGTGCGGAAACGTATAGAATATTGCAGAAGGCATTAAGCAAACTATATCAGAAGAAATGTTTACAAGTGGTATAAAAAAGTTCAAAGGAGGCAGAGAACGCGTTGAAGACGAAGAGCGCTCTGGTCGACCACCAACCTCAACCGACGGAGCTCACGCCCAAAATGTTAAAGATTTGTTGTTTGCAAACCGTCTATTTACAATTAGAGACCTCGCTGATGGTGTTGGAATTTCATAAAAATCGGTCAATTCCATTTTAAAAGATGTTTTCGGCCAAAACGCGGCAAAACTCGATTCGTACCGAAAACACCGAATTTTGGAAAAACATCGTCGCTTTGAAGTGTGTGAAACAATGCTTTCTCACTATCAGGACAAGTTGAAATGCATCATCACTGGAAATGAGACTTGGATTTATGCTGACCCGAAAACAACCGATCAATCTAGCGAATATCGTGACAAAGGTGTAGCAAGACCGAAAAGAGCACTCCAAAGTCGCTCAAAAATCAAGGTCATGTTGACTGTTTTCTTCGATTACCGTGGTGTGGTGCATTATGAATTCCTTCCGCCGGATCAAACTGTCCAAAAGGAATATTGTTTGAGTGTTATGCGTCGTTTGCGTGAAGCTATTCGCGAAAAGAGGCCACATTTATGAGTAGACAACTCTTGGTTTTTGCATCACGATAATGCGCCACACTGCTCACACTGAATTGATTTTCGTGACTTTTTCACCAAAAATGAAGCCCATATCGTTACACAACCACCGTATTCACCTGATTTAGCACCGTGCGACTTCTGGCTATTCCCTAAACTCAAAAGACCACTCCGGAGACACCGTTTTGAGTCAATTGAAGAAATTTAACGTGAAACGGAGCGCACTTTGAAGGTCATATCCGCCAATGACTTTTTAGCATGCATTGAAGATTGGAAAAATCGTTGGCATAGGTGCATTGTGTCCGGAGGGAGTTACTTTAAAGGCGATGAAATAAATTTGGAAAAATAAATAAAGAGTTATTGAAAAAAATAATAATTGGTCTTACTTTTTGGGCACAGTAGTAGTTTATTTAGTACTTAGTTTCCTTTACTTGTAATCAAATTAGTATTATATATTATAATAATCTATTTTAATTATACAACATTGGGTAGGCTGTATGAGGCACCCATTAAAAATACATTCATTTGCAACAATTTTAAAATAAAAATATTTAAAAATCATCTGCAGGAAAAGTAGACATAAAACTTTTTCTTCAGACGACTTCAAAATTCATTTTGATATTTTTACGAAATTCAAAAGAAAAGGAATTTTTTATTTTTTCAAGTCTACTGTACAGAAAGAGAGCTTTATTTCAAATCACAAAACAACTTAGTTTTATAAATGATTCTTTATCGGGGTTTGTTGAATATGACAGAAACTACAACTTTTGTCGGAAAGTTTTACGATTTCCAGAACCTAGTATTTATTTTATATTTAGTTTCGTTTTTTTTTTTTTTTTTTATTTTCACGTGAAAAGGAAAATCAGTGGTTCAGGTTCGCCAAAACCTTAAAATGCATGTGAGTGGGTGTAGAATATACATTGCAACATTTTTAGTGAGGAAAAATTTGCATATGTATAGGGAAAGGGATTGGACCAAAAAATGATGACTCCAGAATGTACGCACCGTTACATGATATGAAAAATCTAAGAAAAAAACTTCATCTTATTTCACTTCTGATTTATTTAAGAAAACTAGCGCTCCGATCTAGGATCAATGAAAAAGATGATTTCAAAAGCTGGTTTGAAAGAATCTAAAACCAGAAAAAAATGTGATTTTTCTATTGGAAACAAAAATTTAAGGTTAAAATACTCTCTAACAAGTACTCTACAGTGAAAGGCTGTACAAAAGATCTACCTACGGATAAGTTTGATTTTCAGTTAAGCTTTGTCTTGATTCTATTTTACAGAATAATGATATTTCAAAAACTTGTAAATATTTTTAGTTAATAAATCAACCTCTTGAAATGTATCCTTTTTTGTCAATTCGTATGTATTTTAAATGTATCCTTTCGTATCTTTAAAACTGTGCAATTCAGGTCAGAAGATTAGTCGAAGTATATAACTCAGAAAGTGTAATTCTCAACATAAAATGTGGAACGGAAATTTGTAAAGAGTATCAAATATGGATGACATTAAATTTCAGCACTATCATGCAAAAGTAGCTTTAAAAAATGTCTAAAATTGGCTTTAATAAAGTAGGTTTGAATTATAAACAACATTGAAGTTTAGACTAGCCACCATAATTTCCTGACTTCAGTGCAATCAAAAATTCATCTACGGCCACAATATTCAAAAAGTTTCTTGAAAGCAATCTTTAACATGAATGAAATGCTATAAACATGGCTATATGCCAGAATTCTGCAGATTAGCATTTAGCATAGCCAAAATAGTTTATTTCGCCATAAATTCCAAGGCCATTGTTATCAAATATTAAAACGTTATGTATAGTTTTCTGTTATTATTAATAAAATTCTTTGATTTAATTTATTTTGAAAATATTTCAAAATATTGGAATTTTTAAGGAGCGTCTTAACATTTTTGCTTTAGGTGCTAGCATTTTAGCTATTTCAAAAATATAAAATTGCGAATAATGTGTTATTTTGCAAAATTAACCTTTTATTAGAAATTTTAGTTGAACTCGATGATTATAATAAATTACAATAATGATATTGAAAGACAGTAAAAAAAATTTGAAACATATTTCGTTGGAATTTTTACACCAATTTAGCAGGCAACACATTTTAAACTTGTACTCTAAAGGTAATTCAGTATGTAATTTTTGTCTACTGTTATATTATTTGAATGGAAAAATATTTAATCTATAGTACTCTAAAGAGTTTTAAAAAATTATTACTTAATATAAATTCATACTTGAAGTATTATAGGTGAAAAAATATCCCAGATAGATTTTTTTTTTTACGTGGTTATAGAAGTACAGAAAATAAAAACTAATTGTTTAATGACAATGTTATCTATGATGCTGTCGCAAACACATACAGAAAAATTCGCGGACTTTTTAAAAATATTCAACAAAATAATGGAGAAAATGGGAAAAAAAATTTAGTCTGTGATACTCTAAAAAATAAATTTAAAGGTTTATTTCTTTGGTAGATCGGAAAGATATTATTAACGATTAATTAAAATACAAATTTATAATATTCATGTTATTCATATGTAAATTTTTAATAAAAATTTTAAAGAATTGTAAATTCTTCATAGAATTTTCAAAAGACAGAAATTTCTGACTCCTCAAATTTATACAACGTGGAATGCATTCCATCCTTCTTTTAGAGATTAAATCTTTTGCTTAAACTTTCCCACCTATTGTCCTCAAATATTTGGCATTTTCTCATTCATTTTAAATAAAGGAAACGAATTATTCGCAAGACAAAACTATGAAAGATTCGTTACAAAAAAAACAAAAAAAAAAAAAAAAAAAGAGGGAAATTCATAGTCTTTTGTTAATTTTATCACAAAAGATTCTTAGGATCAGAATGCAGAAGGACTCAGTTGCCTTTTGTCTAGAGCATAATTAGCGTCTGTTTGAAAGTTTGTTTTCCCACTTGAGTTCATATTTCAAGAGAAATTTATGTACAGTAGAAGAGCCTTGTCGATCATTCTCACTGCAACTGCAGTCGTTTGCATTTTGTCAATTAAGTATGGAAGAAAAAAAATACTCTACGGAATTAAAACGTATTATCATGTAAAAATACTTGAATACTCTTCAAATCTATTCCTTTTTGTAAATTACCTGAAAATCATGGAACAAAGAGGTCCCGTTTCATCTTTTAATTTAATAAAAAAATTTGAATTTTTATTTTTTGTACTCTTTTATAACCTCCACTTGCACGAATGGCAATTAATGTCCTAAACAAATATTTGATGTATTTTTGAGAAGGAATGCGGTGGCTTTATCTTTATTGAAATAAGTTCATATTTAATCCTCAGTGTACTATTTAAAGAACTTATGGTTCTTTAAAATTTTATTAAAAGTTTGCAAATGAATAACATGAATATTATAAATTTGCATTCTTATTAAACAGTAGTTAACGATATCTTTCAGAAGTATCAAAAATAAATCTTTCAATTTGTTTTTTTTTTTTTTTTTTTTTTAGAATACCACAGATTAAATTTTTTTTCCCAGTCAAATTATTTTGGCCAATAGTTTTAAAAAAATCTATTGATTGATAATAGTGAATTTTTTTTTTTTTTTTGTATGTGTTTACGACACCTTCTTAGATAACGTTTTCTGTAGAAAGTACTATAGAAGTACACAAAATAAAAACTTACTGTTTATTTTGTGTAATTCTATAGCTACGCAACAAAAAAATCTATCTAAGATATTATTTCACCGTTGATAATTCAAGTTTGAATTTTTAAATAATACAATAAGACTTAATTTGGGCTTGCGCTTTATAAGTTAAATTGTTATCTTTAGAAGTGGTGTTTTTCAGAGATGGGAAAGTTAAATTTTCCGGTATTTTTCATTTATTTATAGCAGTGTCCGGAAGAAAATCATATGCAATATGGCGTCCATAAAAAAAAAAGATAAAACAGAAAACCAAAAAGTATAATTTGTGAGATGATGAGAAAGGCATTATAGAAAAAAAGTGATATGATTACAAAAATTTTATAATATCAAAATTGAGAAAAAACCGAGTGAACATCAAAAGTATACCATTAAAATGCATATTTTGTAACAATTTTAATTGTGATATGCATTTTGCAATATTATTTGCATTCACTGCAAAAAATGAAATTTTATGCTTTTCATATAATATTTGATGATATATTGAACTGAATTTTTATACCTTTATAGAAGTTTTAAAAATATATATGCTTAAACAAGAGTGAAATTTCATCCGTGTGAAATCATTAATGTGACTTATTTTGATGAAAATTTTATATGGTTCACATTTAAAAATTAAGATTAAAATATTAAAGCTCCTTTCATAATCTGTGACAAAAGAAAACCTAAAATTCCAAATCAATCAGCATAAAAGAAATGCTGATGAATTTGGAAGGAAACGAACTTTTGAACACAAATTTGAATATTTATTGCATGTTACTTCAGAAATATTAATTGAAAATGCTATATATTATATGCTTCTTTTAATCTTTATTTATAGGAAACTTTGTTGGTTAGTTTATATTTTATGGATTCATTGTTACAAAAATTATACCAACCAGACTTCTTATTGGAAAACAGAAAGAAGTTACCGTATATGACATTTTAACGCATTTTTGAAGGAATACGTGGATTGTCGTTAATACGTACTAAAGGTACATAATCATTCTCAAAGTGAAAAATGTTTTAAATAACAAAATATTTATTGTTTTAGTTCGATTTTTTTGGCATTCGAACAGTTCGTAGTAATTTAATTCTCCAGCATTCAAGTTATGAATGGTACTTTCTTAAAATTTAGCTCAATATTTTTTTTTTTGAATTTTATAGCAAATTTTAAATTATTTTAACCTACCTCAAAAGATTTATTTTCTAACTAAAATAAATTCATGCATTCATTTGAGTTAATTGAATTTTTGTAAGTATCTATTTTTAAGGTTTGGTTATTTCTTCTAACTAAATACAATCCTATTTATTATATTTTTCTCTCTTCACTTCGGTTCCACCAGCAGAAAAATAGACGAATTAAAAGCGACAACGAAAACTGTCATGCATTTTTGAATAGATTTTGCATTATTATTTTTTTTATAAAATATTTAAATTATAAAATATATACAGTCTGAAATTCTTTCATTGTTTTAGAAATAAACGTCACTGTTAAATCTTAATATTTCACTCTTGATAAAATAGCATGATATTAAAATAATCATATATGAATTATTTATACTATTAATAGAAAAAGTAAGTTTCCAACAATAAAACACTTATACACTTTTCTTAAGTTTTTTTTTTTTAAGACACAAGATTTTCAAGCAAAAAACAAAAACACATGTAAATAAAAAAGGAAATTGTAGCAACAAACACATGTAAAAAAGCAACTTACCGTCGATATGAACAAAAGCACACCACAGCATGAACAGTAAGCAGAATTCGCTTTTTCTCATCGGTAGGCTGAAAGAGTTACTTTTTTTCCTTTAAATTTTACGAACAATTCTATTCGAAGCCAAACGAAAAAAAGGAGAAAAGTTTAGTCAGCACATGTTTTTGAATAACGTGCGTGAGAGAAATTTCGCAAAGAAAAATGTTTCTGTCAATTGCAACAACAACAGCAGAAGCACATGCTACGGAAAAGACTGGAAAGACGAGCCGTAAACTTGAGAAAAGTTTTGAAACTGTTTTGGCGCTCGCTCGTCGAAGCGGCAAATCAATGCACGGATCACGCAGAGGAAGAGAAGCCCAGGCTCACGGAGGGGCTTTAATCTGAGACAGCGCCTTCTGGCGGATCCTTTGAATTCAGGAAACGTGTAACCACAGGTGGGACTCCATTCAAACGCTCTCCAATAACAAACCGGGAATGTTTCATTGAAAGGCACTCAAACAAAAGTGCTCACTATACTGCTTCTTTCAAATGGTATAGACTATTCAAAGGTGATTGTGTTCAAAAAAATAACAATACAAATGAATTGAAAAATTATTTCTGAATAAATAAAAAAATGTTACTGAAATTTTTCATGTATTCCTAAACTAGATAATTACTTTTTCCAGTGCGAAAGCTATTTTCAATCGGGGGTTCAACCAGTAAAAATAATTTATTTGTTCAACATCTTCTCTAATTGTCAACATTTAAGTGTATCAACTATTATAAGAGGAGTAGTTTTTCTCCTTTCAATAGCGCGGCCTGGTAGCGAAGAGACCCAGCGCTCTGGCCTTTGGTATTACAGGTTGTTCGAATCCTGGCGGTGGCATGGATGTTTGTGAGTTGTTCAGAATCCACTTTAAACTGTAGGCCCCGGTTTTCAGCTTGGCCCTCGTGTGCACAAGATGATCGTAGAGCGACAAACAAAACCTTTCAGTAGCATCCTTAAAGGAAACATTCTCACATTCATGTTTAGTAAGGAAAACAATAAAGTGCCCTGCAGTCAGCCCAAATATAATGAAACATATTACCACAGAGGCTAAAGCTACTTGCAATCAGTATTCAGTCCGTAAAAAATAATTTATTTGTTCAAAATCTTATCTAATCGTCTACATTTCAGTGTATCAAAATCAACTACTATGGAGGGGAAAAAGTTTTTCTCCTTTAAGTAGCATCCTTAAAATAAACATTCTCTCCTTCATGTTTCATTAAGGAAAACAATAAAACATCCATGCAGTCAGCCCAAATATAATAAAACATATTACCACAACGGCTAGAGGCAGTTTACAATCAGTATTCAGTCCGTAAAAATAATTTATTTGTTCAACATCTTCTCTAATTGTTAACGTTTTAGTATATTGATATCAACTACTGCGGAGGTAAGAAGTTTTAATCCTTTAAGTAGCATACTTAAAGGAAACATTCTCACTTTCATGCTTCAGTAAGGAAAACAATAAAACACCCACGCAGCCAGCTCAAATATAATGAAACATATTACCACAGTGTGCGTCCTTCTACCAAGCGCTTCTAATTAAATTCTTAGTCTTCATCCGAATTCATAACTCCTTTTCAGATACATCTTCGAATTAATCTGCATTATAATAAAATTGAATTGACTAGATTATTCGTTTTTCCAGTTCTAGAGCTATTTTCAATCGGTGTTCAGCCCGTAAAAATAATTTATTTGTTCAACATCTTCTCTGATTATCAACATTTCAGTGTATCCAATATCAACTACTATGAATGGGAGAAGTTTCTCTTCTCTAAGTAGCAGTTTTGATGATTATAGTTTTTGATTACAATTCGTTTCCTTGAGTTAGAGACTGGTATTATCCCAAGAGGTTTTAGCTGCCTGATGACCAATTGGATAGCGCTTTGGCCTTTGGTACCACAGGTTTCGAATTCTGGTGGTGGCATGGATGTTTGTTAGTGGTTCAGTAACCACGTTAAACTCTAGTTCTCGGTCTAATTAGCCTAAAGTATGCACAAAATGACCGTAGAGCAACAAACCAAAATCTCTAAGTAGCATCTTTAAAAGAATCATTATCATATTCATGTTTGTAAAGTAAAACAATAAAACACCCATGCAGTCAGCCAAATATAATGAAGCATATTACAACAGCGAGCGTCCCTCTATCAAGCGCTTCTAGTTTAAATCACAACTCTTTTTCAGAAGTAACTTTGAATTGATCTACATTATATTAAAATTGAAAGGACTAGATAATTCGTTTTCAATGCTAGAGCTGTTTTCAATCAGTGTTTAACCCGTTCAGTGTTCAACATCTTCTTTAATTGTCGACATTTCAGTGTATTAATATAAACTACTATAAAGGGAAGAAGTTTTTCTCGTTTAAGCAGCAACATTAAAGGAAACATTCTGTTTCACATTCATGTTTGTGAGTAAAACAATAAAACACCCACGCAGTCAGCCAAATATAATGAAACATATTACCACATTATGCAGTCCATCTGCCAAACGCTCCTAGTTTAAGTCTAGTCTTCATCCGAATTCATTACTCCTTTTCGGAAGCACCTTCGAATTAATCAGCATTATATTAAATTTGAATTTACCATGTTTGGACCAGCTCAGTATGCATAAATTTACATGAATTAGACAGTAAGTATTGCCTATAAGTTGAATTTAAAAAATATAATTAAATTAAAAATTGAATTAATTGGCGTTTAAAGATCAAATAACTACAACTAAAATAAAAATGTTTAGATCTATTCAAGCTTGAAATTGTTCAGGACTGTATTTCGTAAATAAAACATGTTTTAAAAAAATTTTCTTTGAGGTGTATAGAGTTTTCTGGGCGTACCTAGAAATAAAGTACCCTAAGAAGTATAAATATTTATAAATGGTTTAGTCATGAGACTAAAGCATTTACTGGTTATGTTTGGCGGGAAAAAGGAATACTTGTCTGTGATTTTTATAGAGGTGTGGCTTATTATTATATTTTTAGGGAGAAATTAGAAAGCGCGAAAAATATTTTTAGTAATTTGCGTCCTTTTGTTTTCGTTTTTCATAATTTTTGGAGTTTCGTTTCTTTCTTTATTTAGTCGGAATAATTTTCCATCAATCTAATAAAAGGGTTTAGATGTTTTCAAGCTTGAAAATGCTCAATGCTCAAACCATTATTACTATTAGAAACCATTCGGTATTTCAATGGTAGCTATATAAAAAGTACAAACTAAATTATATTATAAATCGAAGAAACTATATATTATCAACTCCTAATACTAATGTATTTCTTTTAATCATCTACCCTCTTATTTTCCATATAATATATTACCATGTTAGTCCAGTAAAGTAGGTGGGTTAATTCCTTCAGGATGAACTATCAGTGGTAACTGTTCTACAGTTGCATATGGTATGAAAACACCCCACCAATCAGAGTTGATGTGTAGCAATTAGTACCGAGTCTATTCGTGATTGCAAAGCGTACTTCGGCGAGAACTGAATTCTACCACAACTCGTGCTCTAACACTAAGTTTAAGCACCGCTTTCCCATTGCATTCTTGAAGATGTGAAATGCTCCAATAGGAAACTCTTACTTTAAAATTTTTATTAGAAGTTACAACATTGAACCTATCTTTAAATACATCTAAGGTCAATGTTTAAATAACATTGGCCTTAGATGTATTTAAAAGAGAGTTACTTCACTGATATCGTCTTTCTTTAGGGGTCAATAAAATACGTTGTTTTAGGGTATCGATGCATTAGGTATCAATACCATAATTTTTCTCAGCTCCATGTTATAATATTTTTGTGTTTTATACGAAATATTTGTCTTAAAATAGCTTTAACAATTTTTCTCCTTCCCTTTATCATTTTAGTCAAAATTTGTTTTGAGGATTTGTAAATTTTCTTGGAATGTTTTTGACTCCTCGTTGTTATTTTTTTTTTAAATAATTCGTAATGTTTCTTCTCTATTTTAAAATTTGCTTGAAAATCTTGATTGTGGTAATAACATCTAGTTTTATATAAAGTGTAAGAAATCCCTGAACATAAATATTATATTTCAATCCTTTAGATGCAATAAAAATAAATTTTGCCCCAAATATAAAAAGAATTTAAATAAAAAATAAATAAAATAGAAGAGAACATTATTAAATATATAAATCAACGTTTAAAATTACAAATCAACGCTTTTAGGCTTCGAGAAATTTCAAAAATTTAGCACATATTAAGCGATTCTACATCAAGTCAGCTTTTAAGGCAAGTTAATAAGAGCTGCATTTTTTTTTAAATATTGCACAAAATATTTAATTTATATATTGTTTTGTATTATTGTATTTTGTATCAGCACTATACATTTTCGAATCTAACTAAATTTTAAATCAACTTTTTTAAGTTGTAAAATAAAATTTGATCGAAGGTATTCAGATTATGAAATCAAAGTTTTGCATCCATCAATTCACCATCAATCACCTTTATTAAACTCTTTAAACCAGAGATCAGTCTCTGAGTACACATAAAATATGTTGTTTTAATTAGAGTAAAATTTTAGTATGAGCATATTTTATTATTATTATTAATATTTATGAAAATAAAAATGCATGGCCATCCAATAAAATAGGTCACTCTTTAAACATTTCGTAATTATTATTTGATCTTCACAAACAACTTAGGCCTAGAAATGTCTCGATGTGAATTAATTTATGGTGTATAGTAGTTGATAAACACAATTAATTAATAGGTTTAATAACTTCTAAACTGATTAATTTCAACACGAGATCCATTTTTTCCAACCCACCAAAGTATTTTACAAAATTTCTAGTAGTTACAGAGTTGTAGTATATTTAAAAATGTTTGAAGCAGAACCCGTATTTTAAGTTTAAGTCCAACCACTAATTGAATATATAGTTACCGTCTCGAAAAGTCTATAGAGTCTATTTTTGGTCTATTCTCTAAAAAAAGTCTCGCAAAGTCTAATCTCTCTCTATCTCAAAAAGTTTATTGATGGTTTATCGTCTAAAAAGACAAATAAGCCTTTACGTATTTTTAAATATTAGTCAATGATAAAAAATAATTTTAAAAATAATTATTGAAGTTAATAATATTTTATTGCAGTTATACTACGAGCCCATATAGTATTTAATGGCAACGTCGTATAATATAAAATTCACCGCCAGACAGTTCTATTAAATTTCGCCCTTTTTTTTTTTTTTTGTAGACTGTATTAAATATTCTAAGCCAATGATAAGCAAGTAGAAACAAACAACGAAAGTAATTATTGGTTTTTAAATATTCCAGTATGCATTTATGAATAAATGAGTTTTACTTACAGCAATTACATAAGCAACTGTTTTTCAAATATATTCCGAAGCATAGCTGCTGTAAAAAAAACCTGAATTTTTTTTCTGTATGGATTAGTTATTGCTAATTAATAAAACTGGAAAAAATTTAAAACTGAGGTTTAAAGGATATCTGTTTTAAATGAAAATTTATGGGAATTTCGGAAAATTATTTTTTTTTAACTTTTTGATTAGGATAGGATAAAAGATTTATTATTCAATATTTTAATTTTTTCAATAAGATAATTTTACGTTTTCAACTGAATTTGGTTTAAAATATGCAAATTGTGTTAAGTGGATTTAATAATTGAAATTTGTTTTAATTGAAACTAAAAACAAATTAGAGTCAGTAAGAATATTTCAAAGTAATACTTAATTTTACTTGATAGAATAAATTAATAATTTTTAATTCGTTTAATAATTTTATAATTTGAAATTCACGTCTTAAGAATACGTTTTAATTTCTAATTACTTTTAAATAATCAATCTTCTTAAATTATTTTTAATTAAGATATTTCTCAAAAAAACTACACATAATTCTTAGATATTCTAATAAATAGACTGTTGAAATTTCAATAACAATAAAATAGTTAAGTTTCATTTAAATATTTTGCTTTACTTTTGTATATTTCATAATCCCTTTTATTTAGTTTAGATTTTTTTCAAGTAATAATAATTTAGCAATTTTAGTAATAATTATATTATCATTTTTATTAATAATTCTAATTTTATAATTTTTAGTAAAACTATTTATATAATTTTTAGTAAAAATTTTTTTAATTTTCTAGTTATAAAAATTTTTTATTAGTTTTAATATCATGTTAATATTTTAGGTTTATTGTACATATTTATATATTTATTGTTTTCGAGGGATATCAAAATCTTTGTTTATTTAATTTTTGGATTGCGTGATAGAATGAAGAAACAATTACAGTTACATTGTTTATTTACTTTGCTGTGAATCAGTGAACATCGTGTTCTACGTATGTTAAACGAAAAGTTGAATGACAGGCAATGAATGGATGATATTGCCTTCCGTATGTAATTAACTTAAATTTTAACTTAATAAATTTTAAATTTATTAAGTTAAAATATCAAATAAAAATAGTTTTAATATCATGTTAATATTTTAGGTTTATTGTATGTATTTATTTACTTATTGCTTTCTACGGATATCAAAATCTTTGTTTTTTTTTATTTCGCTGATTGCGTGATAATATGGAGAAGAAAGTAATTACAATTGTAATGTTTATTTACTTTGCTTTACCTTAGTGGACATCGTGTCCTACTTATGTTTAACGAAAAATTAAATGATAGGCAATAAAGAGGGATATTGCCTTCCGCAAGTAATTAACTTAAATTTGCTGTGCAAAATTGAGGAAACCTGGAAAACTATCACCATGCAGCCTGATTGCCTTTGCGAGAATCTTATACATACTGCCGTAATCGTGTCGATCTATATCGCCATCGAATCAAGACTTATGCAGTGGACTTAAGAGCTCTCTTGCACGCTAGCTGAGCACATTATTACGGTGCTACTAATTGGCTAGATTATATAATATTTTTTTAAATTTTGCTTCGAATTTTGCTACTTTCAACGAAATATTTTCTAAAGAAACATTTTGATAAAATTTGCAACGGGTTGTTGAATAGCGAACTGAATTTCTGTGTTAAGGATGCTGTGTTTAAAAATTTACCAGAGAAATTTGAGACGAAATGTCATATATCTGTACTGGAGAAGTACACGGCAAATATGTAGGGTGGAAAAATCTTTTTCATTGGGCTGTAGGAAGAAAGATAGAGAGTTCCAACCACAAGTTGGGATTCTTCATTAAAATTGTAATGGCACGATGTGAATTCATTGAGCAGACGTCCGCGACTTCCCTAAGTTGCGCTCAATCTTCTGTATATTGGTTGTGCTAGAAGCAAAGGATATCATAACAAAATACCTAACATCCGTAAATAAAATATATTATCATTGTTATTTTTTACATAAACCACGCACGATTAGGTTATGCCTGTTAGGTCATCCCCGCTGCTGCGCGATTAGATCATTAAAATTGTGACATATTTTAAAAATAAGAAATATAAATTACAATATTAATATAAATTATAAAACATTAGATAAGTAGTTAAACACATTTAAAATCAAAAATAAATACTGTGAATCGTAGTTATTCATTTTGAAAAGTAAAAATTTAAATAAAATAAATAAAATTAACTTTGAAAGATATCGTTGAATATTATTGATTCAGAACTGATACTAAAGGAAAAAAAATTATCTGAATCAATTCAGATTTTTAAAGTCATAATCTTTCGAGGAAAAAAAAACCCGCATAAATAATTTTTGGCTAAAGGTAAAATAGTCTTCCTAAGATGGAAAAGGATAACGAATGAATTGTGGACTGAAATTCCAGGGGAAAGCCCTCTTGCATTTATTTGGCTTGGTGGTTAACACAGTGAGCTTCTGATGTAGAAGTCAATTAAGCTAAATATGCAAACAGACTTAAACATTCTCATGTTTACGCCTGGGGTGAACGCGATAAATCTGCAATCTGAAAGATTGTCTATTGAGTTTAAAGAGAGGTCTTCAAAGTTTTAACATTTCAGATACAATCCTGGGTTTATTTATTCCAAATTGCGGTCACACCAGAGACCAATATTTACCAATCGAAGTGGTGGTTTCATTGTAAAGTCTTCAATAAGATTAGTAGGCTAATAAACTGAGGCCTACAAGCGTTAATGTCCTCGCATCGTGACAAAAAATTCTACTAAAAGATAATTAATATAGGAAATTGTCTAAGTACTTTTCACCGGAGTTTGAATCTGTAAAATACTATATATCCTTTTCCATCTTTAAAAGAACGTTTTACCTTTTATTGAATATTATTTATGCTTTTGAGAGTGATAATGATGTTAAAAATTAAATTGATTCATATAATTTCTTTTTGTGAATATCAAATCTGAATGATAATAAATAGAAAATTTTTTTATCGAATCACAAACGATAATTTGATTACAGGAATAAAATATGAAATGTAAGAATCCCTTTATAATTTGTTGATTTCTGAAAAAATAGGAAATCATGTTAAAAGCACATAAATATTTCTTTAGCAGATATCACTATTTTATTTTTATCATTTTATCAAAATACAATCATTAACATCAAGTAAAATAAATAGTAACTCTTTTAGACATTTCACATGACTGCGTTCATTATACGTGAATGTCTCAAGAAAAGAAAATTACTTTTTCCTTACTAGTTTCCTTATTCAAAGCGACTGTTTTTCTTACTAGTTTTCTTATTCAAAATACTGTTTTTCTTACTAGCTTCCTTATTCAAAACTACTCTTTATCTTACTAATTTTCTTATTCAAAACCTTATTTTCTTATTTTTCTTATTCAAATTCTTATATTATATATTTTTATTTAAAAATTCAATTATTCATTTTATGAAATTTTAATACGCGTTTGAACTTTGCTGAATTTTATCAATCGAGACAGCTATTTAAAAGTTCTGCAGATATTATATTATTTTATATAACATTATATTCAATGGATCGGGTAATAATGGGCCATACTTGTCAGTAATTACATAATTTGCTAATATAAATATGCATTGTAATGCCGGAATGTATGGATAATAATGGTCTCAAATAACTGAGTAATTTTAAAGCACATTTTAGTATTTCATTTAAAATACAGTTTTAAATAAACATTTTAGCATTTTATAATTTGCTTTTAACTAGGTTTTAAGTTTAAACACAGAATAACATAGTTTTGATCACAAAAATACCATGTTAATTGTTTTTATGAAAAACATGATATATAAATTTCTTAATTTAAAACTTTACTTAAATTAATCGCAGAATTCAATATAAAATAAATCATATGATACGAATATACATATTAAATAAAAGGAACAAACAGAAATAGCTTTAGTTAGTATCTTATTAAGTTAAATAATCTTTTTTTATTTCAGAATTATATAACTCAACAAATTACAAAAACATCCAATTTTTTTAATTAAAAAATGTTAATTACATTTGAAAAATAAACTTAAAAATTAAAAACAAGCTAATTTAATTTTTTCCCTACTAACTTTACTTATTCCGTATTCGAGATCCGCGTAATCTCCTTTGCGCAAAAGTGGGGTTATAATAATAAGAAATTATTGACCCGCGGGCTGCGAGCTGAACAGTCCTGTTTGAATTCTACGAAATGCTGTTTTAGCATTTCTTATGAAATCGTCGTGGAAGCAACTTGGATAATTTGTTTGCGAAGCTAGGTAATATTTTGTACCATTCCTCATATCGTTTCAAATTGCTAGTTAATTTATACATCAGCATTATCATTTGAGAAATTTTCTGTGATATATCAAGGCTAAAAAGAGTATGCAGTATCTGTTTAGTGATATGCAATAACAATCTGTCAGTATGCTTAGAAATAAAGATTTATTGTAATAAAACAAATTTCTTCCTATTCCAATTTGCCACAATTTTAATTAAAAGAATTTTGCTTAAAACTTTCAGAATTTTGCTTAAAACTTTTAAATAAATCTTGTACAATATAATACCATCAATAAAAATCAGTTTCAGCTATTGTGCATCATAATACCATCAATAAAAATCAGTTTCAGCTATTGTGCATCATAATGCCATCAATAAAAATCAGTTTCGGCTATTAAGCATCATAATGCCATCAATAAAAATCAGTTTCAGCTATTATGCATCGTAATGCCATGAATAAAAATCAGTTTCAACTACTTGATATTATACAGCCTCATATCAATGTCACAATGCCTTAACACATTGAATATGTGAAGATGGTATAATACTGGAATGCGGTGAAAAGTATATAGCCTGAATTTCCTCCTATTTCTGTAGATAATCAATAAAAATTTTAAAAAATAATAATAAAAAAAATATTAAATAAAATATTGTTTATAAAAAGTTGTTAATATATTACGTACTGGTAGACATGTCTGCAAATTATGTGAATTTAGGTCATCTGTCTTCAATATATAAAAAGGAATCTCGAATTGTGAATACAAGAGTATTTTGGTAGGAAAAATGTTTGCCTAAGTTCAAATAACCTTTTCATTTTTCATTGCAACCGAATAGAAATGTTTACTTATCGCTATATATGCATATAAAAAGAACACAACATATGAACACAAAAAACCAAGGAAGAACTGGCAAGGAGTGGATTAGGAACACCACCGTTTTTGCACGAGAAAATCTACTATTCGTATTCGCTACACGCAAATTGCATAATCATCTAGCGAATATTTCAATATTTAGTTTTTCTGTCCATGTGTTGTATTCTTTATAAGTAAAATGTGATTGTTGTTAGAGCTCTAACCTCCTTTTAGTTGAGTATAACTCTTTTATTGTTTCTTCAAACTATTTTTCAATTTTTTTTTTTATGGCTTCATTTGTATCTTATGTATTTCAATATTCACCAACTTTCAATAATTGTAAATAAGAAAAAGGTTGAACAAAACTCATTATTGTTTCTTTTTTTCTCACAATAATCTGAAACTTCCATATTTTTTTCCGCACAGTAGTGAATTTTCCCCTTTCAAGAAATTTTAAGTTACTCCACCAATATCTGCAACGGCATTTCACTTTCTCACTTTGGTAATTAACGGTAGCAGCACGGCGGATAATAAATCTTTCCAGCCGAACAATACACAGATATGTTTACAATGGACTGTAATTCTACATAGATCGTAGTCGGTCAACCAATCACACGCTTAATTGACATATTTTTACAAGCAGTTACAAAATTAATTCACCTAATTTGCTTTATGCTTTATGATACAGGCTGTACTGCCAATTCATTTCAATCTATATCTTGCCGGGTCTATACGGGAGGTAATTCTGTTTACTTCATGTTGTCGAAATACTTCTCTAGATGTATTTTTGACTTGGATCCATTCATATAGCGAGCAGAAATAACATGGTTCATAGGCTATGTGTTCTTTGATAATTGGGTTTACTAATTTCTCCGGAATTTAATAATTTCCTGGACAGCATATTTCAAAATCCTATCATCGTATATTTATTTAAATTTTTATGTTCTATTTTGATGAATTAATATAGATTTTGCAATTCAACCTTTTGATATTTACGTTTATTAAATTATTTCCAGTTTCGTTGTCGCAGTTTATACAAACTTCGGATTTTGAAAAATGTCTTCCTTATTGAGACACTTCAGGATTTTGAATAGCGAATATTACGATGGTTTTATACAATTTACGAGTAGCGAATTCAGAAGTAGCTTTTCTCGAACTCCTTTATTTGTGTATTTCCATCATAACATAAAACCTACTTATAAACACTAAGCGTCCTAATTTTTTCACTGAATTCTCTATTCTTTTATATGGTATGCAGTTCAAAATCTTTATTACATTGTTACTATTGTCTATACTTATTTTTTTAATTAAACAGAAACCTTACCTGTACAGAGTTCCATCTGATGTCGTGATAGCCTCTTCTATAATTTAATATTTTTGTATTTTTAAAATGTAGTTATATAGTCTTATTGAAATAAAAAAGGGTACATTTTTGAAGTTCGTCTGATTGTTTTTTATATATCGATATTGTTTCAATATTTATTTATAAATATTTATTCAGAATAATTTTTCATTTATAATTTACCGAACAATAATTTTCACTTTTTACAAAAATTTTTATTTTATGAAACAAGGCGTAAATAGAAAGTGATATTTTAAATAAACAAAACAATCATTTTCATTTTTTTCAGCTTTGTAATACATATGTAAATGCATATTGACGTTACAAGATATGCTTTATTTTCTGTGTATGCTTTGTACGTGTCATATTTGAATAAGAAATTGTGATGAAAATATTTCTTTTACTTTAGAAAAGTTATGGCATGTTGGTATCACGTACTATTACGTGGTCTATAATATTTTATTGAATGTAATGTAATCCTTGGATTTAAAAGCTTGAATACCCCAGATAAAAAAAATTTTAATAATTATAATGCGCATTTACATATCAGTATTCACTATCCGAATTGCAAAATGAAATTTTGCATATACGTTTTATTTGAATTGTTTGAATTCAATTTGTCCAGTGCTAGAATTTCATTCATACGTGATAAACTGCAGAGTGTCTGCTGCGTTGCCATAAATCTGACCAGAAGTTGTCAACAGTTATGGAAATTTACCTTTGAATGAAAAGGAAGCCAATGAAATTGCACAAATTGTAAAATGTGCCGTATTTTTAACGCCAGCCTTAACTTACAATAAATTAAATGAATTGTTAAAAAGAGCAGAAGGAACTGTTTGATTCTGCGACGGATTTTTAAATCAAATGAAGAAAGAAGAAGACAGACACTGAAGGAGTGTCGCTTCTTACTGTTCATGTGAAACTATTAAGGAAGTACGTTAATCATTGTCACTAGCAAAAACCAATTTAAAAAATAAATTCTAGTATCATTTACCTACTTACTAAGCAGCAATAAAATCCTTCCAATTAACATTTGTTTTATTTTTATCTTTAAATTGTAGCGATATTTAGATTTGTTTACATTTTATTTGCTTCCGTAATTTGAACTGAACACATTTTTCTATAGAATTTAATTTTTGATTTTTGCCGTACGCGCACTGCATTAATGGTGTAATTTAACACATTCATAAAGGTTTACTATGCAGTATGAAGTAAAATTCTAACCATTTTCTAATAACATTTTTTTTTTACTTCGTAGAATTCGTGTTTCATGTAGTATTTTCACAAACAGTCTACCTATACCTAGTCATGTACATGGGGAAGGGGAGATGTTATTGCTTTCCGGTGGACTTTCATGGGTAACTAACTGCCTCTCATTTGCGCTTCGTATAGCAGAAAAACCGGAAAACAACCATTAAAACTCTGGCGGTTGATGCGGACCGCTCACACACGCTATTACAATTGCCAAATAGTCTCGTCGCTTCTGAAAGCATCCTGTGAACAGATTAGAACATGAGCTTCCCTGCACGTTAGCTACACATTGCACACCTGAGCCACCAGTCTGGTTAAGCAGTAGTTGAAAAGTTTGAGTTACGTAGCTTAAAAAAATCCCTAACTGATCCAGCAAAGATATCTCAAGGATAATCATATTATTTACCAATATCTTGTCATTCATTATGCACTTTATTCAAGAAAATGGTACATTTTTTTATTAGGCTTAGCATTTTGAAGACGGGAGATGTGAATTCCAATCTTTTATTTTTCAACTGCAGGCGAAGAAAGACGGAAATTCAAGTTATTTGCAGAGATACCAACCATTACGGAATATATAAACCACTTTTCGCAAACAGTTTTTTTTTTTTTTAATTTTTTCAAAATAGTAACCACTTCACATGTTAAACTCAGAAATTTTGCTTTATTATAAGGCAAAAAATTACTGTTTAAAAAAAGTTATGTATACCGCAATTAAGTCGGCATTTCTTCATTTGGAATTTCTTGCAATATAGCATAATACAAACAAGTAAATAAAACATGAAAACAATAAAAAAACATGAATTTTCATTATCAAAAAAATTAAATATTACAAAAATATTTATTAAATATTTACAAAAATATACGGGAAATCAGAATATATGCGTTTCACTGCATACAGTCTTCAATATGTTAAAATGAACATTTTCATGTTAATGTTGTACGTTTACGAACATTGAAAAATAATAAATAATAGGTCCTCACAATCATAATACCTAATAATAATATATATTACATTACCTGTGATACATATTATTGTTAGGTATATTTTTAGGTATTATTATTAGGTAATACCTTGATAACAGTACCTGTTAATTAGATTAAAGATTATTTTTAATAATTTTTTAATGTTTTTCTAACTTACATAAGTCTTTTCCGATATTACAATGGTGCGTCTAAGAAAGATAATGCCCGATTTTATTGAGTATATCAATTAGCCAGCAATCTTCCCAGTTTTAAACCCTATAAAACACATGGTGAGTTTTGAAGACGTCTTTTGGATATTAGAATCCGACAAATATTAGAACCCAACAACTGAAACATGTTTATTAAGGAAACCTGTTTATTAAGTAAACCTGTTTTAAACCTCAAGAATTAATTCTTAATTCTTACCTCAACAAATATTTGATGTTCTTTTGTTGGCTAAGGAATTTCACTAAGTAAGGTCATATAACATTTTAATTTACTGTACATTTGTTTGTCAGTCTCCCTTTTGGGTCGACAATCATTTGCACCAACTCCCATTTGTTTTTAATAATTTTTTTTTCTGCCTGATTCCAGAATAAATGCATCATATACATTATCTCTCTAATATGTTTCTCCTTTATCCTTTAAGCACAAAATATTTGTCCCTGTATTCTAATTTTCATGTTTCCTAGGTGATTATTTACAGACTTACACTGAAACAATCATTCCGAGCTTAAATTTTGTTTTTAGTGTGTATAATTCTTAGGTGACAATGTGATCCTTAAAATTATTTTATATGCTCTTCTTAGTTTGCAAAGTTTGTTTTTCAAATAGAAGATTTTTTTAATTAGATTTTGTACACAATTATGTATTAATTTATGTTGTTGCAAAGTATATATACTCAATTATATACTGTAAAATATACTCAATTATGCAGAGAAATATAGAATAGCTGATTGTATTTGTTTTGTTTCTAAGATAAAATTTCGCACTGTTTGAAAATTAGGCAAAAAGGACAATCCTCTTACATATTGAAAACCTGTATTGTAGTTAAAAACAAACAACAATTGTCCTAAGTTAATTATATTAATATCTCCTGATTGGCATTTTCATTAGGATTGATTTCTCCAGACATCATATGTTTACAAATAAACTACCTTTATTGAACAGAGCTTATTACAACTCTAATGTATTAAATTTCAAAACTGAAACTAAACAGTCCTGTCACCACATATATTTAAAATAACATTGATATTTGACAGAACTTGGGTGATACATCGAAAATTATATATATTAGAGAGAGCAGAATGTATTCAAGCAAGAAATTAGTCACATGATTAAATGACATATATTAATAATGAGATTTACTATCCTACATCAAATTAAAATGTCTTAGAATTATTTACGATTTAAAATTTTAATTCTCAACCATAAAATTAAATTCAATACTCAGTTTTCAAACTTAAAAATTTCCTGTCAGCTATGAATATAATAATAATACTAAAAAAATATTATTCATTGTTTTATAAAATAATATTGAAAATTTTATAAGCGTTGAAATAATGAAATAATATGAAATCTACACACAAAACACATAATGAGACCAATCTACACACAAAACACATAATGAGACCAATCTACACAAAAACACATAATGAGACCAATCAACACAGCAAAAACAAACAAAAGGAAAGCTTACTGAATGTGTTACGTATTTCTATGAAAATTATTAGATGAATAATGAATTATTTCTTCAGTGTAAATTTATACCTTTTTATTAGAATTATATGAATTATAATTTTTTAATTATTATATTTTTAAAAAATTTTTTGAGCCAAACGAATATAGATTGATAGACCAAAGTTTACGTTTATACTATAAATGAAAATAAAATCAAAATTTTTTAAGAACTTTGAAATGCTCAGTTACCAAAAAAAAAAAAAAAAAAATGTTTATTGAAAAATGGATTCTTGTGAATTTGGGTTTTGAATTTGAGTCTTTCTAGGTTTGTGGCCATGTTTTAATAAGTATCTTTTATTTAAAAAAAAATACTCATTACTTAACGTTTTTAGTTGTAAGTAAAGTATCAGTAACAATATTATATTAGTATATATATTAAGTTTTAAAAATATAATATTTTATGTACAGTTAGTTCATTTTATGTACACATTAATTTTACTCATTTACAATTTCATCGTCTCTGAAGTATTAATACGCTGCTTCTCAAAAGTTAAGGAAAAGTCTGAAAATTGTGATTATGAAATTTTTATTTATTGAAATTTATTGAAATTTGACAAAAAGTTTAATCTAATAATGCTTTTACAAATAACGACAAAAAAAATAAGAGGCTTTATTTACACATGAGCTGTAGCAGATGAGGAGACCTCAGTTTTTGTTCAATGTTATCAGTTTTTTATTTTGTATCATTGAGCCCTTTTCTACGATTATGTAACTGTCCGTACCGTAGCAAAGCAATTTCTTCAATAAAAAATTATTCAAGTAAATGACGTTTTCAAAAATTAAAAACTTTATTTTTACATGATCCTTGATTATATATATGGTTTCATAATTATTAGTACAAACATTTAGGTAGGTAGATTACATCAGAATAAACCGTAATCGCATAGAACACATGACCAGAATTGTCACCAGTAGGGCTAGAAGAGGCACTGTAGAAATGACACAGAGTAATATTTGGTGTGAAAATTTTTTTTACATAACTCAACAGTATTATATGAATACATTTGATGATGAAAAGAGTTCGAGAACTTGGCAGGAAGAAATTCTTGAAACGAGGCGTTGCAAAGAGTGACTCTTAAAACAGAACACATGTTCTGGTACCTGGATTATTAACTACCACAACCAACATCGTTTTTTCTATCACTGACCTGGTATTGATCATGCTCTACCTGCACTGTGCGTGCTGCCTTTAAGAAGTTCTCATAAGGGCACAAATTTTGTTGTGCATATGCAAACAAATGGTGGTCTGGTATATGTCCGTGTGGGAACTGTTGTCAATAAGCCCGTTTAGTGGTTCGTTCAACGTTCTCAATTAATCTATTCCCAATGTGTATGCCTACCAACTCTGAGTTTGTATACCGATACATGAGGCTAGAGTTTGAAAAGAAAATAAATAAGCACTATCTCTAGAGTTGATATTGCCGCCTATAGCCTTCTGGTGGGGAAGTGGAAGCTTCCTTCATGAATTCCTGTGTGATTGTAACCCTTCTGATGCTATCTACCTCCCCTAAATGTTTGTACTAATAATTGCAAACTTGCAAACCTCTTGCAAGCCCGTCTTGAGAATTCTAACATTAACTATAGCCTTTCGATCCTCTCCCATTTGTTTCGGAATATACGTAATTATTATGAGCATTAATTATCCATACAACTGCTTAAAAGATTAATATACATTTTTAAGGATAATTAATTATATAAACATCGCGTAATAATTTGACAATCAACGTTAATTTTGTGAGTTTCAAATCGTTCTTCTGTACATTTAAACTATTTTGTGGGTGGGTGTGAAAATAAAAATTATTATAAGAACTGATTAAATGAACCAAGTTTGAACCCACTGGTAACGTACAAATCCTCCAATGAATCAGCCCTCTTGAAATATGTATCCTAACCGAAATGATTGAAAAGCAGCGGTCTTCAACTGACGGCGCCAATGGCTAAACAAACGACAGCCCTGAGCTTGTGGATATTAATTAACCAAAATCAATGCAGCTTGTGGAAAACGGCCCTGCCACTGTTCCTAGAACTAAGGTCAAATCCATCTCCGCCTCATAGATCTCCTTCTCATCTAAATATTGATTTAAATCTAACATCTTGGCAGCTGGAATCCAATGTCATTGCCTTTCGCTAACAATTTTCGAAAAGAAAAACAAGTTTAAGTTTTTGAAAGAAAGGGATTCAAATTATTATTTTTAATTTATTACTTTATATAAGAAGATATGAGGAAATAATCTTCCTGAAATAATTTATCCTTTCCTATTTAAATAAATAGACAACGCTCATTACCGGTCGTAAATAAATTGTACTTATATCAGCCTGTAGCATTATTACGTTAAAAACAAACGAGGCCCATTGTATAAGATAGCAACGTTATTTTGTGCCTCTGGAAACGCAACAATAAATTTTAAGACCAAAAAAAAGTCGCAATTCCAGCTGATTATGTTTATTTACTTTGGTCAGGCCCTTTTTGTAGGGGCTGTTCGTTTAAGAGAATTTTTTTTTTTTTATTCTGAGATTATTTTCTCTTGATGTTACAGTTAACGCATTAAGGATTATAATTCTAATTTTTTTTTCTCTATACATTCATTTAATTTATCTCTTGCAAAAACATTTTTTTTTTTTTTTTTAATTTTAAGGTTGCAGCCTGCGTACATTCAAGAATAGAACTTCAGTTTTCCCTTTCATTTTATAAATTGAATTTTATCCTACAGCATCAAAATGTCTTGCCCTTTTTTTACTGTTTGTTTATTATTTGTACAATTCAATTATATTGTTAATTCGATATTTTTTTTTGTATACTTTTATTCAATATTTGACCTTTTTGCTAATTATAATATTGAAGCACTTTCCTGCGACTGCATTAATATGCTTTACATTATTTTTTATGACCTTTATTTCGTTTTAATGTAACTTTATATCCAAGAAATAATGCATAATTTTGGTAATCTTATCTGCGCGTTTTAAATATCCTGATGACCTGAAATACATCAGTTCTCGATTTTAGTTTTTAATTTTACAAAACACTACTAAGATTTATAGTCTATTAGATGAAAATCAACACATCAAGGGAAAATAGTATAGGGCTGTGAAGCCATAAAATTTCAGGTGCAAATATTATTATGTAACATGAAAATTAAATTAAAGTTTTAAAAAAAGAGTATTAAGTAGCTGTCCTTTATTTCGTTTTATTGTAACTTTATATCCACGGAATAATGCATAATTTTGCAACCTCATCTGTGCTTTTGGAATTATCCCGATGACCTGAAATACATTAGTTCCTCTGTTTTGCTTTTTAATTTTTATAAAATTACTACTAAGATTTATAGTCTAGAGATGAAAATCAACGCATCAAGGAAAAAAATAATTAGGTCGCAATAAAATTTCGGAAGCAAATACTTTCTATCAAACATGAAATAATTAAATTGAAGTTAAAAACAAGAGTATTGAATAGATGATCGGCGTACCAGTATCCAGAAGTTATAATACATATAATTGGTGTTGAGATAATTTTTTGCCAAAAACCTTTATGAAATCTCTCAATAATTGATATATTTTTGACATTAGTGGCCTCCACTCATATATATCGAGAATTCCTTGAGGGTATTGTATAATCAAATGATTCCACGTATAGTGCTAATCCAAGTATTGTAACTCCTGTGATGCAATTGATGATAATGAATGGTGTATTCATCCAAAAACATTACTTTAGACCACAATCAATTGTGGGATTGCATTAAGAGCAGTTTTTTTTTTTCTTAACTTAATACATGATTGGAAGTATCTCAATTTTAAATTTTCATGTCGGACAACCAGTCAGCTAATTCAGCAAAATCTTGATATTTAGAGTTAATTTAAGCCAGAGGTCTCCAAACTAAGACCATTCAAAACCAACACCACCACGCGAGCACCATCATTCCATATGAGTGCATATTGATTGTGTGTATATTGATTACATTTATAAAATTTACATTGTAAGTAAATCATGGAAAATAATAAACAGATATTTTTATGTAATGACCAATTAAGATACACATTATGACATAAATTGAATAATAAATTGAACATTTTAACTGCAATTATGAAATTGAACTTTTTTAACTATAATTAATTATATGAGATTTGTTTCTAAGAACTTACAATAAGTATAGTACATAGGTAATAAATGAATGAAAATGTATCACATAATGAAAATAAACTTTATAATTTTGATTAATGAAATTTAAGTAGTTGTATCTTATCATTGGCAATTGTTTGCAGTTGTGGATCAAGTTTACTAGTGGAAATTATCAAAAAGTGACTTCAAATATTCGTCAGATAATTTGGATTTATAAATATTTTTGTACATTTAGCTGAGAATGTTTTTTCACTCAGATAAGTAGTTCTGAAAGAGGAAAAAAGCCACGATCCCCCCCCCCCTGCGTCTAAGATACATTACTAGCCAGCTAGTTCCAAAACGAAAATTTGGTCATAATTAAAAACTGCTGTATGTTAGTATAATTAGCTAGCTTGGTCATGGCTCTTGAAATATAGTGTAGTAGTTAGTGTGTCCATAGGTTAAAAGTTTGGAGACCCTTCATTTAAACAATTAAAAATTTTCAAAACAGCCAACTTTTAAAACATGTTTATTTGATAAAAAATGAAAAAGCGATTGATTTAAAGTTTGAATTGTTTGACGAATATGAATTGTAGTGGTGAGGTTTAAACACTGATACTGACAAATAATGTTTTTATGACGGATATTAAAAACAACGAAAATGGCTTATGAATAAAATTTGAAACCGACAACAATAATTTTATCAATTTACTACTGTCCAATACAAAAATGCATAGTTGATTGTGTAATAAGAACACAATTCTTTTCATTCTTTCGTGTTTTATTTTTTTTTCTTTATTTTTTTATTTATTTTTTAATAAACGCTTAGTATAGTAAAAGCTAAAAGAAAAGAGAAAGAAATTAATGTTTTCTAAAAAAAAAATTTTTTAAGTTTTGGACTTGTTGAGATTTTTCAGTTCTAGTTTACTGGTAATGCCTGTTTAATATTGTTTTACCTTTTTTTTTTTTTTTTTTTTTTTGTCTTCATATTCATTTAATACTCATTGAAATCTGTTAGTAGAAGACTACTTCAAATAAATTTGAATCAAAGGCGGATTATTTTAATTATTTACTGTAATAATAACAAAATGTGCTAAGAATCATTTTTAGTTACTCATATACACACATAAATATTAAGCCCAAAAATATTGATTTGGATTGTCTTGTGTCCATTTTTAATATCTTGATCAACATTAAGAAATTTTACACTTATACGATTCATGCGGATTGTTTGAAATTACAGTTTCTAAATAAATTAAAATACTTTAATTTATGTTTTATATTTTGCTTTCATATTTTATATTGGGTGAATTGTTTTCTGAAGATAAGTTTAATTAATTTTCTTATCACTACAATTTTTAAAATTTTTTTACTAGCTTTGTTGATATTTTCTTTAAGCGATATTCATTTTAAATTATCAATAAATATAGCTTCATAATTTTTTCTCACTATGTTTGAAAGTTTATATCTGCTATTTTGTTTTCCATAACTGTGTCCATTTTTTATGAATAAAATTTCTCTTTTATTTATTTCGGAATTGTAGTCTTTCCAAAACGCATATTGGTAAATAAAACCAGCTATATTTTATAATGCAATGTTTGCAATAAGATTGCAATTATTATTTTTATTTATTTTTTTACTTGAACTATTTGAAAGAAAATACAAATTTAAGAATAACACATCTGAATTACAGAAAAATTATAACTGTTTTTCAAGTTTACCATAAATAAAAATTTAATTTGAAAACTATGCCACTCTTGTTTATAATTCTTTTTTTTTTTTTTTTTTTTCATTTTATAGAAAAGAACTGATATCTAGAGAAAGACTAACCAGTCCCTGATCAAATGTTCAATTCAAGTCTCTTTTAACTGTTTATATTACAGAGGGTTCAGTAGCGCCATCTATAAGATCAATATTAAACCAACAACACTTATCACTTCTGAAAAGAAGAAATTTAATTAAATATATATATATTTCCTGGAAAAAAAAAATCCATTTTTATCACGCGTGCAAATAATTCAATCTTTTTATTTACAAGAAAAAGATTCTAATCAACACTATAGCATTTATTGTTAATGTATTGAAATTGTTTATTTGATAGCATGTATATCTTTTTGGTTATGCCTTTGGTATGCCTTTAGCACCAAAATAAAAAAAAGTTAAATTTGAGATTATACATTTTTCAAATACTCTTATATTTATTCGAACTATCGAAAACAAAAATTCCATACCTATTACCCATGATTATTTTTAATTAATATCTTAAATAAAAGAAACAGACTCGTGTAATTGATACTATCAATATGGTGGCATCAATCATCAGTTAAAAACTTCTGCAAGTATCAATAACATACTGGATAAAGAAAACTGTAAATGCTGAATTTGATAAGATCGGATATTCGAATGAGTTACTTAAGAGCTGCCCATCAAAGGTTTCAGATGCTTTCTTTATGAATATACAGAATAAATAATTAAAAAAATTAAAAAAAAAAAGATTTATATATCAAAGACTATTACTAATACAAATATTTCCTAATAATTTAGTGTTTTTTAATACCATTTAGTTTATATTTGATTAATTAAATTGCATAAAAATGTAGTTTTTATAATAAACTTGTAATATTTCAAATGCCAAATAAAACAGTTTCGAACAAGTGTCTTGTTCTTCGAAAATAAATTATAATTATATTTTGTCTTTACCTATATAAATTGTAATGGTAAAATAATTAAAATAAAACAAATAGAGTAAATAAATCTCAAAAACAGTGAAATCCATTTAAATCAATAACCCTACTTGAATGACCGATCTGGAACTTGAAATTTTTTCTCTAAACCAGTCCTGGCTTTCGTTTCTGACAGTATATTAAAAGAACAATCCGGTTGTCCCTATCTTAAATAAAGAGAACGGTCAGTAAATGAAATGAGCAATGTTTGCTTTTCTCTGTCATTGTCTATATTCTTTTTTTTTTTTTTTATATAGATACAGAAGCACGACTATTGGATAGCTTTTGAACACATAAATACTTTTCGTTTCCATATAAAAGTAACTTACAGATTTGTTTTCCAAAATACCAATACAAACAAAATGATTTTAAAGAATATAAAAGAAGTATTCCCTCTTGTTTAAACTAACAGTTTTCGTTTTTTACAGTTGTTTTCGTTGACAGTTTTCGTTGTTTTTTTTTTTATAAAAGAGGTACTAAACCAATTTATAAATTCTTAGAAAAAAACTCAAACTTCTAGATGTAAGCCTTTAAACTAGAAATCTTGTAAGAATAATTTGTGGAATAAGGAACAATGATGTAAGCAAGCCCTTTATTTGAAAGTTCTTATAGTCGTAAAAGATCTCCTAATTCTATTACATCTAAAACTAGTTTATGGACCAAATAAAATTAGAAAGGAACTTCTTTTCAACTTCTTCAAAGGAAAGGTACATGTTTCACCATTACAGGATTCTACCATCAACGAAATTTTTAGGTTAAAAATTAGTAGCTTTGATAATATTTCTTTTTTTTTTAACGCTGAACACAATGAAATTCTACGAAATATTACTGGGCTCTATTGATAGTGAAGAATTAACAATAAATATGTTTTCATTTACGTGATTGTTTGAAATGATTTTTCTCGAAATGCCTTTCATTGAATAATTCTCATATTTTCACTTTTCTCTTACATATTTATCAAATTTATATGGCATTTAAATTTAAATAAGAATTTTTTAATTAATAAATGTAGTATTTTAAAAATTAGAATTATTAACTATTTAAAATCTGTTTAGACTCAACAAAAAATACCAAAACAGATAACAACATTTTAGTTCATCTTTTAACAATATATATATACAGAACAAAAATGTAAACTTTATATAAAATGCATATGAAGAAGCATATGTAAATGCATATGTAGAAGCAAGGAAGCTGCTGCACGTTGTAGTAAAAAACCAATTGGTTTTTTTAGAAAATTGAAATGCCATGAGTCCTTTACTTAGTTTATTAATAATTAAAACATTTTAAAAGTTTGAGATCAGCTCCAAGAAACTGTGGAAAGCGAAAAGGTAACGCCCACAAGCTGTGCTGGTTTCAAAGCATCTGCAATCAGAGCGAATAAAATTATAAACACATTAATAAAAATGGTCTATATATATTTCTAAAATTGGGGCCTGATGGCCAAGTGGCTAGCGCTCTGTACCACAGGTATCGGGTTCGAAATCCCGGCGGTGCCATGGGTGTTTGTAGTGGTTCGGAATCCACTTTAAACTGTAGGTTCCGGTCCTAATAGTATCGTAGAGCATTGACGGGGGCATTGTTACCCGCGTCCGTGGCCTACCTTCAAGTTACACGCGCCCTGGTAGCGCAAAAATGAGTAACGTCGGTGCAGCCCTTATGGCATAAATGACCACGGTATATCTTTGCCAGCTGCATTAGAAAAAAAAATTCTGAAATTTAATTTTTGTCTTTTATCAGTTTACTCTTTTTCATTCTTATTATTTGAAAACCACAAATCTTGTTATTTAATTAACATCGTTAAGTTGCTCTATTGGTTTCATAATACTACCTTTCACAACAAAATTATCTAATTTAATTTATACAAAATATATATTGAAAATCATCCTTTTTTTTCAATGCAAAAGTCATCGAATTAACTCTGTGTTTAATTATTTTTTTATTTGTATCTATTCATCATTTAAATGATTACTTTCTAGTTCGTGAATATCTTTTTAATAAAGTAATTAAATTGAAAAGTACTATCTCTAATAATTTCTTAGAATTTTTTTCGCTGTTTTAATTATTTTTACTAACGTCATCTTTTTAAAATTCTTTTAATTTATTTTTCAGCTTTAATTATGGAGAATACTAAAGTTACTAACAATTAATTAACTAACCCCATTACATTATTAGAATGCACTATTTGAAGATTTAATTACTTTTGACGTAAGAAATTCAAAGTTATTAATTATTTATCTTATTTCTTATTCTAAAAAGTTTTACAAACTAGGATCATGAATACTTGATTTTGAGTAAAAAAAATATGTTTTTATTATCATTATTATAAAATAAACTTAATAAATGAAACATAAACTAATAAATGAAACATAAAAATTATTACGACATTTAATGATGTAAAAGGTTTGTGCAGTAACAATATTTTACCTTGCTAATTGTAATGTAAGAATGTTGAGAACCACGATTTAGCCAGTATAGATTAGCATCCATTGTCATATGTTGCAGCTCATTATTTTGTTAGAAAACAAATTTATTAGAGCATTAAAAATTTCTCTTTGAAACATTAATTTTTTAAAATTAATACCTAGTATTATCAATAAATTTAACTGCATTAATATATGTTGCCAATTCTATATACCTAAATCATTCCAGAACATCTTTTTTTATAGTTGTTGAAAAAGATATCTTTCTCCACACAGATTCTCTTAGATTTGTATTCAATACTTGAAACTTTAATTTATCATTAAAACACATTGTGCTCAAAACTTAAAGATCTTTGTGTCAATCGCCCATTTTGCATGATGCAGTTTTCATTTTGCAATAGTATCGCTGAGCTATAGCTGCTCTGCTGTAACTCTTCCAATTTATACAATACTTCGAGGTTTTTGGTTTGACGTTCTACTGTCATTTTGTGAACACTTTTAGATTAATTAATACTTCGAGGAGTTCGACGTACTATTTTAATATTTCAAGACTTTTTTTCAGACTAGTTCAACAGAATTTGCTACTTCATAGTATTTAAATTATCTATATTCATTTCAATTTAGTGTTTATGAAGTCTATAAGTTGCTTATATCTTTTAATACATTTTGTGTGGATAAAATTGGAATTCCAGATAATTTTTATGTATAGTTTTTTGGGTCTTCTTTGACTTTAAACTCTGAATGAATTTTCATTCGCTTTAACTAAATTCCCGTATTTTCGTCATTTCAAAAACTTAAAATATATTTTTTTAAATATGAAATTATTTTAACTAATTGATTATTAAAATATTACTCCCTCAATTTGAATTTTTGTTTTTTATAGTCACAAATCATTCGTAAATTAAAAAAACTTTCATGTAACTGGGTGTGGGCAAATACTTTTATGAAGTTTATTTAAAAGCTTTTCTTTTTTTAAGTAGATAATCATTTAGTAATTGGAGTATCCTTGTTTTTGTTTCTCTCCGACATAAAAATAAAGAAGTGATCTCTAAAAATATTTGTATAATTTTTGTAACAAGGTTTGTATAAATATGAAATTATTTTTAAATAATTGCACATTACGAATATTATTCAACTTGAATCTTTGTTTATTATAGTCATAAATTATTCAAAAACTTTCATGTGATAGGATAGCAAATACTTTTGTGGGGCTTGTTTAAAAACTTTTCTTTTAAGTACATAATCATTTATTAAACAAAGTTTCCTTGTTTTTGTTTTTCGCCGATATAAAAATAAAGAAGTGATATCTAAATATGTTCGTTTGTATAATTTTTGTAATGATATTTGTATAATTTTTATAATGATTTTGCATAATTTTTGTAATGATGTTTGTATAATTTTATAATGATATTTGTATAACTTTTGTAATGACGTTTGTATAATTTTTATAATAACTTTTTGTTATGATATTTGTATAATTTTTATAATAACTTTGTATAATTTTTGTAATGATGTTTGGATAATTTTTGTAATGATGTTTATATAATTTTTGTAATTATGTTTGTATAATTTGTTATAATGTTTATTAAAATTACAAAATTTTGTATGCAATATAAGATGATCAAAATCTTTTCAGACCCGCTGTAAGTATAGTCTAAAATAATGTTACAAGCCAACAAAATACGCCTTATTTATGTTTTGTCCTTTCTATTTGCACTGAGACACGCTGAGCTGACACACCGCAAATCCATATTCTCTGTAAAGCTAGAGAGGCTGAAATCTGTCACATATCATAAACTATTACTGAAGTTCCGGAACATTTTATGTTTTCTCAGTTTTGGCTTTTACTGAGGACATCACGCAGCTTATGGTCGTTGAAAACTTTTTCTTCAATGCTCAGTTTTTTAGAGCCCAGTTTCAATCAGCGGCGGTGCCATAAAATGTATTGTATAGTTAGTATGTTTATTGCAAGCGTTAAGAATTTGTTGAGTTTTTATTTTATTTTAAGTTGAAACAGCAATAATGAAATTTTGAGTCACAGTATACAAGTTTCGTAGTATTAAAGATATTTTTAATAAAACAGATCATCATTCTGAATTCTTAATGGATCACCTGGGAAAGTGCTTAAAAGTCTGTCTGTTTATTTTTATTTTCCGTGTGTTAAGTGAAAAAGTGAACGATAGAATAAAATTTGATTAAAAAACAATGAATGAATTTGAAACAATGAGAGATAATTAGTTCTGATTTATCATATGGTTTGACAGAATTTTATGACAAATTCTTGCAATAATGTAGATTAACCAGCAATGAAAAACATTCCTTTTTTGTTTTCTATGCATACACTTTCATTGAAACCCTCTTAGGTAACAATACTTACAAGTATCAATAAAAATAAATGTTTAATCAAGATTAATTAAGGTCTAAGAATAATTTTTGAAAACAATGCTTGAAGACATTTATTTATTTTTTTCTACATCTAAGTAAATCTAATAATTATAATTGTTCAAATACAAATTAAACAGAAAACAGTATCAATGAATAGTTGTGAACACAATATTATTAAGTTTAATAATATTATTATAAAACTTTACATTTAAAATTGAAAATAATTAATGAGAAAATTTCTAAACAAATTACAAACTCTTTCGTGGATTATTTTTTAAATAAATCTACTGATATTATTTAGAAGAAAAAAATACTTAAATTGAGAAGCAAGAATAACTATAAAAGAAAAATAAAAGAAGCTACATTAATAATCACCATTAAAATTGATTCAGAATTAAGGTGTAGCACCTCTACAAGTACTCATGCATGAAGGAAGCATACATTGGCTTGCAAAAAATGAATTACGTGCATAGAAGCAGTATGAAAGGAAAAAAGTTGCAAAACAAACTTTCATGCAAAAAAAAGTCGTGTCTATTTATTTTTTATTAGTGTAGTAAAGTTATGTATTCTTGAAAGAAGACAGTCTTATATCAACACATGTCAAGTCGAATTTGATCACGGAAGAAAGTATACAGATACTGTGAATAATAATACTGCAAAATTACTACTAATATTGGTAGAATGAAAACCACTCTAATGAGAATTTGATGGTCCAAAAAGATTCAGACTCAAAAGGTGACAAGTGATTCAAAACTAGGAATCTCTTGTCGCCTTTTACCATCAACCTTTCTCGCCATCGGGTCTGATTCAAGAATTAAGGCACTGTAGCACTTCTACAAGTACTCATATATAAGTTGCAACGACTAGGGATTGCTTACAAGTCGACCATTGACTTGTCTAATTTTAATACTACAACATAGAAATCTTGGTTCTAGTTGCTGAATTAGGGTCTCACATGAATGCATGAAGAAAGTATTCTATTACAAGCACTCAAGCATAAGTTGCAACATAAGTTACACCTCTACAAGTACTCATGTATAAGTTGCAACAACTAGGAATCGTTTACAAGTCGACCAGTGACTCGTCTAATTTTAATGCTACAGCATAGAAATCTTGGTTCTAGTTGCTGAATTAGGGTCTCACATGAATGCATGAATAAAGTATTATATTACAAGCACTCAAGCATAAGTTGCAACATAAGTTACACCTCTACAAGTACTCATGTATAAGTTGCAACAACTAGGAATCGTTTACAAGTCGACCAGTGACTCGTCTAATTTTAATGCTACAGCAAAGAAATCTTTGGTTCTAGTTGCTGAGTTAGGGTCTCACATGAATGAATGAATAATGTGGCATCTTTTTTTCCTGCTGAATATCCTTATTGTCCATAGCATTTTTGCTTCAATGATGTGTGAATACAATGTGTTCGCAAAATGAATGCGGTCTTTCCTTCTTGGTGGTATATATAGTACATTTAAAGTTTATAGTGTAGAAAATAATTTTTTTGCCAATAAAAAATTAAATTTTATATAAATATTTAATAACAAGTTTAAGAAAAAAATACTAAAATGTTAATCATTTGGTGTAATGAATATGTCCTGTGAGTGACACAATACAAATTCTGAAAACTTAAATACTAAACTTACTAGAGGAATCTCAAAAGTACATCTTAATGGTTTTAAAATACGACCATAATTTTTAATCTCCCAAATAAACTTTTGAGATGTTCTATGAGAGATCGTGAGATCGTTCAAGAGATCGTGAAACCACCAAAATGTCATCACTGAAGGCATGCATGAATGGAAGATTACGAATTATTTCCTCTATAAATCTTTGAAAAATAGCTGCTGTATTACGGAGTCCAAATTTCATTATAGTTCTCTTAAATAATTTGAAGTAAGATATGGTGGAATTTTGGTTAGTATCTCCTGGATTTATAGGAATTCAATGTAGGCTTTAATGAGATCTATTTGGGAATAATTATTAGTTTCACAGAGGTTAGAAGTAAATTTAAGATATTGAGAACTGCATAATTATCTTTTACTGTTTCACCATTAAATGTTCAGTATCACCTGTCTCCATTCAATGAGTTTTTTTTTTTTTTCATTTTTGGTAGCATATGAAACTGGAATGCGTAATTACTTTTGGAAAGGCGCATATGGCCAATCTGTATCATGCATGAAAATACCTCTTTAGCAATGCGTAAATTGTCAAGAGAGAGGCGGCGTTCTTTAGCAGTTATAGGAAAACCAATAATTTTAATCAAGTGAAATATCTCTTAAAAGGAAGACGGGGTTTAGTAATTTCAGGAAATTTTACAACCATATAGGACAAAGATACAGTTTTGACGGAATATATAACACTCTCACTTAATTTACATTAAGAACTAAATTTAGTTTGAGGAACACTGTTTCTTCTTTGAAATAAAAGGTAATAAATCAAAATAATTCAAAGAATTAGCACCTATAATAGAGAAAGTACAATATCAACGTAAAATACCCATTTAAAAATAAGTCTGAGATCAGGATCTAATAAAAGAGCTGTGTAAACCTGAACAAGAAAGCTATAATTTCAGAAAGAGTTAATCTGTAATTTGGATGTAGGAATTTAATTTGGATGTAGGAATAAAGAGCATCAATAAAGAAACCCCAGTTGGTGCGACTGTGGCGCACGAAAATGTGACGAGAATTTCATGGCAAGGCAGTAATCAACACTACACTTACTCATTCCGATTTAGTAGATATTTGCAAGAGAAAACACAATTTAAAACTTTTTACTAAATTTATGATGATACGAGAAATAGTCTTAATTTTTGGGCGTTGATTTATACTTTTCTCGTAAAATGCAGTTTCGATTACGACTATAGCATCTACTTTGAGAAAGATCATCAATATGCTAAATCAATTTTCGTATTTTAGAAATCAACCTCAAAAGTTTCTTCAATAAAATGAAGCAGAACAAGTATTTGTTTCTATGGGTGCTATTTCTATGACATGCATGTCTATTACGCGATTCACGACTTCAATATCCGCTTTGTCTAAATTGAATGGAGTGATGGAAGAAACAACTCCAATATTAGTTCAGCAGGAACTTTATATAACTCAGCACTACATTTTATAATGCGTAGTAACTCGCTAGGCTTTCGAACTTCAAGTTGGACACCAACCAGCCATTTCTTTAGTTCCTAATGAGATAATTCACCGCGATATTTCATCACTTCAGTTTTGATATTAGATATCTCCGTTGGGATTTATAATGGCGTCTCTGATGATGGTTAGGAGTAAATAAGACACAATGTAAGTTCACTTGATTTTACTATCTGCAAATGGTTTTAGTATGTAGGGTACATGTAGTGTCACAGATAAGGAATTAGGATCACTAAAATTATAAACCGGAATCTTCATAGCACAAACATCCAACAAGATGAAGTACTAAAAATGAAAATGACGAAAGCCGATGAAACACGAAATAAAAAATTATAACTAAACTCAATGGAAGTGAAATTGAAATTATCCATGTCAGCAAAGATTTAATTTCGTATTTTGATATACTGTGAAGGAATAAATTTCGCAATTTAACACATTTATTCCATGAATAAGACGAATACAACACATTCTAATTCACAAACATACAGATAAATAAAAGTTAGTTTTTCACTTACTATTACAAAATGTTCCCATTATCAAAGTGTGGACTTGCGTACAAAGTGTAAGTACTTACTATTACAAAATGTTCCCCGTACAAAATGCGTCCCATAAGTTTACATTCTGTAAACTGGATGTCAATTTTATTTGTTCACAAAATTTTTCTAATTTTCACTTCGAAATATCTCATGAAAAAATTAATTTATGTGTTGATAAAAATTAAGTCCATATCAGTAATTTAGAAAAAAAAAATTAGAATAAAATATGCCTTCTTTTCTTCGAGCCTTCTTTTTTTTTTTCGAGTTCGATTTTTTTAGTTTTTCTTTTTTTTTTTATCTGAAAATTTTTAATTATAACTCAAATTTTAAATAAAAAATTCTTTCTATAGAATTTAATAGGATAAGCAAAAGTATTTATCAGTTTAAATAATCCAAACTATAACGGATAACACATAGTGAATATTGTAGTAATGATTAAAGAATTATGACCTCGAAATTAATGATATGATTAGAAGGGATCGTATTGAAATGATGAAATAGATATAACTTGCATAAGCAGAATTAAGATAAAAACAATGTTGCTTGATGCGGAATATTGACCGTGCTGCCATCTGTTGATTAGAAACAAAAATAAGAAAACAGTATGAATAATTACAGAGTAGGAAGCATTGCCTCATTCTGAATCAAATGAAAAAAGATGTCAGAATCATATTACAGGGGAGGAATTCAGTCAACATATATAGTAGTTTGGACACAATAGTTACTCATGATGACGGTTATAAATAAATGGGACATAATATAATTAAACTTGATTTTACTACCTGTAAATGGTTTTAGATTAAAAATTTTGAAATAAAAGGTAATGAAAAAGAAAAGTAAAGTGAATGGAGGCTGGAAGAAAAAGCAGTTTAGATACAATGAGGCGCAATAACTGGCACATATGGTCAGTGTTTTAAGAGCATTTTATGGGAGATGATTTGATGAGAACATGGGACATTAATAATAAGATACATATTAATGGTCCTCAGGGTGGTTGTGGTACGTAAACAGATTAAAATGCAAAATGCAGATACTTTGCATTGAGTAAACAAAACAAAAAACATTTATGATTCATTTCCTACATTTCTGAATGCTGTTGTTATTAAGAGAAAGAAAACTTGACTGTTTGCTTCCTTTTGATTCCATTGGACTGTTTGAATTGTAATCATAGCTTTCAAATATGATGATAATCATTCGCGATTTTGACTCCATTCGTGGGTTTTTCGAATCGATGATTATGCAGAGTAACTTCTAGAAGAGGAAGTGGTTCTGGAAAGTACTTTCTTTTCTTTGCCCGTTAGTTATAATTCGTAGGTGTAGTTCATCGATCAGTGATAGCAAACAAAGATGGTAATTGATGTAAAACAAGACTTTTTTTTTTTTTTTTTTTTTTTGTGAACACAGCTGCTCTCAGACATTCTTTTATATCTGCAACATAAGAAATATTGATTCGATTTTCCCTCCTTTGTCACTCACGAATCCCTTTTTTTTTATACATAATACGTAAATAACAAAGCATAAATAAAATTTGCACGTAAATAATTGTTTCAAAGGTTATAAATTTAAAATTGTAAAATTTGCAACATGAAAATGTATAAACATTTGAAGTTAAATTTGAATTGTTTCAAAAACAAATGATTGTTTTAAAACATTTTAAGTAATATTTAAATCAAACAAATATAAATCAAACAAATCATAATCATGCTCTTTCAATTTTCAAGCATTCCCTGTAAATACATATTCCAATAAATACAATTTATTTTTGAACAAATATCAAAACAAGTTTACATTCTTATAAATAGAGGTTTTAAACTGTTCATATGCAGATTTATTTGGAGCAGAATGTAACTACTAACGAACAATCAAACCTTTTCGGAAAATAAGCTTTCCATAGTCGTTGTTAATGTTCATAATGATTACTTGAATCAAATTCAGACTCATAATGGAAGTACTGCCTTACTCAAACGAGATTGCACTTTTGGTGTCATCTATTTTCTATACTTTTGGTAATTTTTAGAAAATCAATTAAAGAAAATATTAAAAATGACAACAAAAACTCTGATTACTGATTCTAGAAAATTTATTTGTTAAAAAGCTGATTTTCACAACTTGTTTGATAATTTTGACTTCAGTGTCATTTTCTGAAACAATGAAATACATTTGGAATATACGCAATTTAAAGTTTTGAAGTCCTCAAAGTAGCGACTAGATGGCGCCACGTGTTAAGCCAGTCGTTTTTACATTAGAAAAGATACAATTCTGCCGTTCTACCCAGGTTCCCACATTGTAATAAATTTATGTTAACAATAGCAATAAATGAATAGCAGGGATTTTTAACTAAAAATTGAAGTATTAAAAAATATTGTTATTAATTTACAATAGATTAATCGTATTGAAATGGAATAATAATTAATCACATGTATGTTTAACTTTTTAATGCAAAAACAGTCAACCATTTTATGCCATTGTTCACTAATAAAATGCGCAGCTTATTTTTAATTGTTTTATTGTTTGCCTTCTTATATACAACCAGAATGTTTTCTCCGGGTTCTTAAGAAATGTTTGGTTTTGATACAGAATTTGATAGTAACCGAATAAACAATGAGCCACATGAATAAATTATTGTGGCAGGAATCGTGCTTTTAAATTTTATTTTTAAAATCATAATTAATTTCTGAGTTGTAAATATTTCTAATTTAATATTTTTATATAGTTTACATCACGTATATAAACCAAACGTGATTTTCACCCTCATAGCAGCTTTATTAGCGTTACTCTTATTCGTCTAGAGCAGGGGGTCTCCAAACTTTCCAGCCTTAGGGCCATACTGTTTACTCCAGTAAGTACCAAGGGCCAAAACCGCTTTAATTTTTCTGCCATTATCTATAATTTCTAGACTAGTCGCCAGTACGCGCTCTGAGCGAGCACACGCTTGCTAACTACAAACTATAGTCAGTGAAGAATCACAATTACATAAATCTCATTACTATTTTCTTACAAGTGGATACCTCGCTCTTTCAGGCGGGCCGTAGTTTGGAGACTCCTGGTCTAGAGTAAAATCTGAATAGATATCATCTTTCAGATGGTCCAACATGCCTCTGAATTTCGTTCATCTAGCAGAACTCCTTCTTGTTGTTGATATTTAACTTTCAACCTGTGTAAATACTAGTTGACACAACACGGTGTTTCCAAGTTTGTTTAACTATATTGTTGTTACAATAAATTTATATAAAATACATTTACAATAAATTAACTGTATTGAAATGGAATAATAATTAATCACATGCATGTTTAATTTAATGTAATACAGATAATTATATTAAGTCAAATATATATTATCTAGTATATATTAAATATAATACACATAATTATATTAAGTCAAATATATATTATCTAGTATATATTAAATATAATACACATAATATTTTCAAAATTTCGAATTTAAATATTTCGATTATTTAATTGCAATTTCATTTTAAGTTTCGAATTAAATTAGAAAGTATCTAGTTTAAATTTTTTTATATTTCTAATGAAAAAATTGAAACTTTTCTTACTCATATTCATTTAAGTATTCTTAAAACAGTAACAAATAAGTAAATCATTCATTTAAGAACTCAGTTCTTCATTCCTGTTGAAGAAGATGGAATTAAAAAGATTTAATTATTATATAGGAAATAAAATAAGCTGTGAAGGAAATATTTAATCAGCTTAAAAGTTTAGAAAATACATTTATATCCGTACAAAATGACATTCGAAATAATGGAATTAGTCGAATTTATGCGTCGAGGCATCTGTGATTTAGAAATGAATGAACTTATTTCAAAGCAACATAGAATTGAATAGAATTGACATAGGACTGAATTTCAAAGCAACATTGTTTGGGGAAAAATAAAATTGAAAGTTGTTTTTCGAAGTATAAGGAAAATTTTCTGAAAATAATGCAGATAATAATGATTTTACACATATTAAATGTATGGGATTCTTAACCAATCAATTTTATGTTAATGAAGATACTTGCTAATGCTATTTTAACTATGTTTGGAACCACATATTCGTCGGAAGAAATTGTTTCCCTCGTCGAATTCTGAAAAGGGTACAACCAGAAATAAACTTGGAAAAGTGACAACGAATAAAGTTAAACTAAAGAATACAGTATATGGACATAATATTAAGAAACTATCTGAAAGTAAGTGGCGGCATATTTCAAAGTAAATATAATTTTAACAAGTTTACTATACTTACACATATCAGTAATTATGCTCATTAATAAAAATGGTTTCATAATATATATGTGCTTTTCTTTATTTCTTGTTCCTTCAAATATTCAGTCAGAGGTGCCACTGGGCATAATGTCCTCTTGTGCGGTAATTCATAATATCACCCCACTGATATCAGTTATTGTTTGCTCTTCACTTGAAAATGTAAAATTTTAAAACAAAAAAGGAAATGTAAACTTTCTTAGAAGATTTGAAAAGTCAGAATAAAAATAAATAACTATCAACTTTTCTATAAACAATTGTTCTGTGTTTCCAAATTATGAGTACCCTTTTTACCATACCCTTCCTCCTTCCCAAATGACGCCACTGACTTAGTACCCACCCACTAGTATTTAAAAAATGAACAAAATTTGACTCATTTCTCAAAAAATATTCGCCAACACAGTTCTAGACCCAGCATCTAATTCTGAGAATTCTATAGCCGTCAACTCCCTCATGGTGTTAGGTATTAAACGCTATCTATCAAATCTCCACAATTTTAGTAATTAATCGCCCACCAAGTTTGACGGAACTGGCGACAGCCTTGTTTGGAATTCGTTCATAACTTATATACCTTTATTCTAGTCATTCTTTACCATCGAATAGCCTCTTGTTGGCTTCTGCAGGTGACTATCCATTTCAATCCCTCTTCTAAACTATTACAAGAGCTCATTTTAAGTGAAATCACTCAATCTCTTGCTAAATACTATAAAAGCAGAATGGTTATTAACAAAATTCGTAATTTCAGAATACATGAATTAGAAGTTTTTAACGAAAATCCCACCTTTTGAACCATTTAACCTCTAAATAAGTACATTACATTCACAGTACCCCAAATTCTTTAAAACTGTTTGAATTATACAAAAATTGAGTTTTGCAAATTTAACTTTTAACACCAGTGTATATTATACCAGATTCGTTACATTCCATTTAAAATATATATATATTTTTTTAAACAGTTTTGTGGTTTTTAATGAATTTTATTTCACTACTTTTAAAATTTAAATTTAAATGTAACAAAATAATTTACTCAACCTATTCCTTTGCTGCTTTTAACGAAAACTCAAATAAACCAAAAATAAAAAAGCAGAAACAAAATATCCATAAATAAAATGGGTTTCAATAAAGAATCATCTTGAATAATGATGAATACAATTTAGCATTTAGAAGTCAGCTTTCAGACAAATTTTAATTTTTACAGAATAATGTAAAAAAATAAACTACAAATAAAGTATCCGAAAATATATTAGGTTTTGATATAAAATTTATGTTTTATATACAAAATGCATTTAATAATTACAATACTAAATAAAAATATTACATATACACGATATAGACTTTTATACCACTATTTTCAATCGAGAAATATTATTGCAATATCCATACACAAATTAAAATTTTTCAGACAGTTGACTGTGGAGACACATAATTTTAATTCGAATGTATATTGTACATGGAAGCAATTACTTAATAATAATCAGACATTATTAAAGTGCATTACAAAGAAAAATCAAAATTAATTTGGAAATTAATACAGATTTATACTGAAAATTTTCAATTGAGACAATTATTTAAAGCTAGTCTTTAAACATATATTACTGAAATTATTTTTAGTGAATGTTTTTAGCAAATATATATTACAAAAATGTGTAATATACACAGATATTCAGTAATTATCGTATATAACCTATTATTTTTCACCTGCGTATATTATCTACTAAATATTTAAAAATTTATTTCAAGTTTTTTCGCATAAGTAGCTTGCTTTGTTAGGAAGATTTTGATCTTTGGGTAAGAGAATCTTAAAAAGATGATAAAATGTCATTTGATGGTTGCATTGATAAGTTATACGGAATCATTTCTGTAAGAGTAGGAATGAAATTAAGAGACGTTAAACTAAAAATTTTCATGCCATTTCAAGGTCCTTTTTTGAATCAGTTTGTTCTTTATATACTAAAATTTTTTATGGAGGTGATTTTTGTTTGGTATTAGAATGGGGTATTAGATAGGACGATGCAAATGCAATTTTGGTTCAAAATGTTACATACAGATGGCGCCATTTCTTTTCTGCGTGTGTATCTTTTGCTTATGTTAATTTGAGAATTTTCCATGTTTTTCTAAATTGACTCAAAATCAACCCCCTTCACACAAAAATACTTTCACTTCCACCTACAAAAAACACGTATATTCTACTCTGCAAAGCTGCCTAACAACAAACCAAACAACAATCTCCACTATACACACTCATGGACTTTACTTCATACATAGCTACTTCATTTACTCAAACTCTCCATGAAGACGATCCCCATTATCAAACAAGCAAATTATACTATGAATAAAGTAGTGTAATACATGCCGCACGCCTTGTAATCGGTTCCTTAATTTTTTTGTTCCCTCTTCATAACCTCATTACTCCCCCACTTAATGATTATGGATAATACTGTATTACCTCACAGAAAAATCTGGTAAAAATTCAAAATATTACCCTTTCTAATCATTAATGCATATAGACTAACTTTCTCTACAATAATAAGTTGAACACATATACATTAGTGTGAACACCGACTTGTGTTAGCAACTATACAGGAGTTATTCTTTGTTTTTGCTCAATAACTTTTAGTTCTCTTATTTGCGAATAGATGGAGACACGAAAACTTCTATTTTTCTATTAATTTTAATTCTGCTTCCAATTTCAAAAATTCCAAAAAATCTTCAACTATATATTCTGCCTGTTATTGCTTTACCGTCTTTTAGTACCTACACAATCTGTGTTTTAGCAAATCTGCAAATTGCAGCTTATACTGTTAATACACGTGTTTTAACCGAAACCTCAGTAGAGTTATCCCTTTACCTCAAGAATTTTGTAACTACATCCAGCACATTACCAGTTACCCGCAGTGGACCTACAGTTTTTACACAGCATGTAATTACTGCCTTGATTTATAGATTAACTAGCCACTGGATTTGCCACTCTATGCCATGCTGTAAAATGGGTTCTCGGAACAATTTCAAGTACTGTTTATTTTCATTTATTTGGCTTCCTCCTTACATTCAAATCTTTTTCATCATCTTGTCACATTATTATAAAAAGGGACACAGCGTTTTGACTCAGATGCTACTTGCATTATTCCTTGATTGATTTATATTAAGTTATTTGATACCACAGAGGATAAAACAGATAACTCATTCTCGTTTTGGTTAAATCAGAAATGATCAGACTGTGGTCCATTGTAGCTTTTCTATTTGTCTTGTTCATCATATTTCAATTTCATTATAGAAATTCTCAAGACATGGAACATTATTTAATTTTTGTTTTTAAAAAAGCAAGCATTTAAGCATTCAGGATTTTCATCATCTGTGAACAAGATGTTGTCCCGGTTTTGGGTTCGTGGCGCAATCAAAAAGTGCAACAAACAAATAAAACTCCATTCCAAATGATAGTTTGGGCCACTTAACTCTTGAAATGATTCATGAATAACGTTAATCCTCATGAATTTTCTGGAGAATTTGGCCTTTGCTTGAAGTGTTTTGTAGTATGGTTTTGAAACACTTTTCACTTTTTGGCTTGGGATTTTAAACATTTGTATATCCAATGGCTATAAGTACTCGTAGTGCTTTGATCAATTCCAATGGCCATAAGTACTGCGTTGATTCATAATTCAATATGAAACTTCTTATTGAAGTTTCATATTTATCACTTTTGGCATTTTCCCATGTCTATTGAGCTGTGTAGTGCTTCTTATTGTATTTGGAATACTTCATTCTTCATTTATGCCTAGAATTTTCAAACATTGATATATTCTCTTGGCTATTGAATGTGATAATTATTCTTGTAAAATTTGAAATATTTCATTCTTCTCTTATGCCTAGAATATTCAAATTTTGATATTTTCTTCTGGCTATTGAATGTGATAACGTTTCTTGTAGAATTTGGAATATTTCATTCTTTATTTACGACTACATTTATCTTACTTCAATATATTCTTTTAGAGATTCTTGAACAATTCCTTCTTCATGAAATTCTTGATCTATTCAACATTGCTGTATTCATGTGGCTATTGAATTTGGATATTCTTACAGTATTCCAATCAATTGCTTCTTATATCTCTTGCATATTTAAAAATTGGCATATTCCTGAGTTTATTCACCTTCTCGAATGTTCACACATGATAAGTTGAAATTTGCCGAGCACATTTCAGTTTTTTATTTATTATTTTTTATTTTTTTGTTTTATTTATTGCAATTGCTCAATGTTTAAATGTCTAATTTAATGCAAACTATGAGAAAGAACTTTCTCAGTAATCTGGATGCAGGGTCTCGATCTGTATGATTTTTATTCATTTATTTTTCTAAAGGGCGGACTACCGATATTAAGGATGTAGGTCCCATTTCCGCTACAGAAAATTTTTGTTTTTCTATTTTTTGCCGTGTATCTTTCATACCGTAAGCAATATAACAAAATCGAAAAGCATTTTCAACTATCTATTCTATTCTATTTTTTATTTGATAGACCTATTGTTTAGCGCTCTGGTCTTTGTTTCCACAGGCTTCAGATTCGAATTCTGGCGGTGGCATGTACGTTTGTTAGTGGTTCAGAATCCACATTAAACTATAGGTCCCGGTCAAATTAGCCTAAAGTGTGCACAAAATGAATGTAGAGCGACGAACCAATCTTCTCTATTGCTGTTTTAACCGTCATTACAAGATCATTCTCGATTAATTCATTGACTTCTTCTTATTTCATATCTGAAAATCCTCGCTACCGGTTTTATTTTTAATAAAGCCGGTGGCGAGGAATTAATTTTAAAGCTTTTAAAATTGTTGACAACTTCTGGTGAGAGTCCCGGCAAAGCGGCTTTACAGTATATCGCGTATGAATGAAATTCTAGTGTTGCACAAATTAAATGGAAACAATTAAAATAACGCACGTGTGCCAAAAAGGGCTGGAAAAGGGGTTAACTGTACTTTATTAATGAACATTATTTATTTATTTATTGTTGACAAGTAATAAACTATTAGCTGTTGTAATATTTAACGACAAATAAGGATTTGGAAGGGGGTTGACAGAAATGTAACCTTTATAGGGAGCGCAAGTGTGAAAACCACTGAATCAATCAATCAGTCCAATTCCTTCAACACCAAGCGTTTCCCGATGAAGTGCCCAGAATACATGCTGGGAGCTTAAAGGGTAAATTGCTACAAATCTCCCGTTCACAGCATGAGGCCATAAGCAACCTTACCTGGGTAATTACATTTAAAGAGATCTGCCCCGATCTTTTTTGGGTGGAGATAACAAAGTGGCAGAAATGTGACCACATCGATTTGTTTTTCGGAGGTAGCATTTTTTTTTTGGTCCGCTTTTGGATGTTTTTCTCACAGAAATGAAAGGTATTGATGATGCAACTTGCACTGTCTAGTTAGTCGCCTCTTTAACAAACATTAAGAGTATTTGTAATGGAATTCCATGCATACCTCAAGGAGATAAATTGAAAAGTACTTCGAATTATACTCTTTTAAACTCGAGTTGTACTGAATATAACAAATATATTTAAAATATAAGCTAATAATTGTATTTGTGTTGTACATAATGATATCAGTATTTCAATAATATTTTAAACATTTGGAGAAAATTGACCCTGCAAATTAAGTGAGTAAAATTATATAGGATGTTATTTACCAATAAAAAGAATCGAAGAAATATCTTATTTTCAATTTTCCGTTGATGAAATGGACTAGCCTATAGATATTTCATGAATTTTTAAATTTAAAATAAAATTAATTTGAAAATGATTTTCTATTGCTAAGAAGAAGTTTTTGCTTTCAAGAATATATATATATATATATATATATTTAATTATTATATATATTTAATATTAATGTATTTTTACTTCCAAATTTTAATAAATCATAATGATTAATATTTGTTAGAAAATATTTTGTCTTTTGAATAACAATAATGAAATAAATTCTTGCAATAGTTTTATAATTTTCTATAACAATCTTATGTGCACTTTTCCCTATCATTTTATTCCAAAAGAAAACATCGAAAACTTTTGATGACCTAAATGTATAATAAAACCCTTATACGTACTAAGATGCTCAATATGAAAGCCTTTTCAAACCAAACAGCACATTTTATGTATTTTTTAAAAACATGTTAGTATCAAATGGATGAAATAGGTTTAAATAATGAATTTTGAATTAATTTGAAAACAAAAATGTTTTACTGAATTTTTTATGTCAATAGATATGGAATGGATGTATAGGCCTGTTTAAGTTAGAAAACAGTATTTAAAAAGAGATGATATAATAAACAAATATTTATTTTAACTTGGTAACTAAATGGGTAAAAGAATGTTTATAGTTACATTCAGACAAAAAACAATATGAGATTTTGTATTGTTTGGAAATAAGTTTGGTGAAATATATGTTTATTTTGAGCAATTAATTAATAAAATTACAAAAATATCATACGGTAGCCTATATCCTTGGACATTGGAATATTTTATACCTTATTTTTGCAAAGTATAAGAGGTTTAAAGGTCTTATTTTATTTTTAACAAAAACAGAAATTGATGTACTATAAATAAGAATACTTTTCCGTTTGTAATTTTCTTAATTAAAACTATCTCTTATTTTTAAACTGTCATTATGTAATTCTGGATAACAATAGTTAAAATTTTTACTTACTTACATAAATAAGAGGATATCATAAATTTACTTTGTCTCTTGACATGCGTGATATAACGAAAGGTTATTGTAAAATTTAAAAAAAACAATCATGTTGCATTCTGAATATAGGAATCAACATTTTATCAAATATTTGTAACATTATTAACAGATTTGGATACAAAATTTCGATCAACACTGTATCCAAATATTTTCAATTATATCAATGGATTTGAATACAATATTTGCGATCAACATTGATTCCAAATATTTATTAAAAATTCAACAGATGTGGATACCATGTTTGGGATCAACATTGTATCCAAATATTTGTAATTATATCAATGGATTTGAATACAATATTTGGGATTAACATCTCATCCAAATATTTATGAAAAATCAACAGATGTGGATACCATGTTTGGGATCAACATCGCATCCAAATATTTATGAAAAATCAACAGATGTGGATACCATGTTTGGGATCAACATCGCATCCAAATATTTATTAAAAAATCAACAGATGTGGATACCATGTTTGGGATCAACATTTCATCCAAATATTTATTAAAAAATCAATAGATGTGGATACCGTGCTGGGATAGACACTACATTCAAATATTTGTAATTATATCAAGGAATTTGGATACAATGTTTGGGATCAACATTCTGTTCAAATATTTGCATAAATTTGTAACCAAATATCTGTAATCGAAACCGTAATTTATGTACATTTGCGAGATGTGTTAAAAGTGGAAATAGATGTCTATTCCGCGTTTTTGCAGGGGGTGAGAAGGAATCCAGAGTCTTTTATACGGCGCCTAGTTAGCCTTAGCTGTGCGTTCAAAGATCGCCACCCCCGTGACACCAAGGTTAAACAGGTGCTCAGGGGGGCAACGTCCACGGCAAATGACTTATGTACGACAGCGAATCTCAAGAATGCAATATTGCGCCTGCGTTTGTTTGCCACTTTGTTCAAAGTTGGAAAGAAAAAAATAATAATGATGATTTCTTTTTCTTTTTTTTTTTTTTCTTTTCTTTCTTTTTTTTTTCTTTTTTTCAGAACTCCCGCAAAGCTGCCTTTTAAGAAATGGACATTTTTGACACTGTTCTAACTGAAATAAAGCATGTGGTATCGAAGAATAATATTTTTCTTTTTTGTGAAGTGATTAAAGTTAGATGTCTAAAAATATTTTATTAGTAAATCATAATTTATGGAGCAATTATATTTGAGATATTAAATTAAAAATAACAAATGCTTCCCGAATTTTGAATGAATATTGTATTTTTTTCAGGGTGTTTTAGATCTGGGGATTGCAATTTAAGGTTACGTTTATTTATATTATAAGTATTTCATGATGATTGTAATTATAAATCAAAAATATATAGTGTTAATGAAATTTTTTACTAGTGCAATTATTTTTTTTTAACTTTCTTTTTTAATTATTTAATTTCATGACAGTAACACATCTCAAAATCAGCTGAAATTGCATAAAATATTAAATCTTAGTGTATATTACTAAATACAGGGATTTGTTTTTAAAATTAAAATATTTCATTTAAAAAATAGTATAAATATTAATGATAACAATATAATTATTATTAATATTTGTACATTAAATAATATAAATAAAAAATATTTTATGTATTGGATGGTAAAAATGGAAACAGATCTGCTTATAAGAAAAAAAAATTATTAGATATATACATTTAATTGTTCTTCTATAACAATGATTTAACATAAATCTAATTTAAAAAAATATATAATCTTTTAAATAAGTAAAAATATTGACATTTATTTTCTTAAAAACTATTGAAAATTCTAAAGAATAATCAAAGATTTTTTTTTTTTTTTTTTGTATTATTGAAAAAAAGTAAATTATACAAATACAAAAATAATATACAAATATGATGATTAATATTATTATCTTTTCTCTATTTATAAACACTTTCGACATTTATGTGAACATTGATTATTAATAATAATAATAATAATAAAACATTTTGAATCAGATTTATGCTTTACTCACTATTATACTTTTTTGTTATACTAATCTATTTGAATTTAAAAATTCTAATAAAATAAAATGAACAAAAATTACGTTTCGTGTTCTTTCTTAATTTGTGTTAAGCAATAATTATAAATAATCTTCTTAAAGATTATAAAAATCATTAAAACTTAAAAGAAAAAGAGAAAGCTGAAAGGTTATTTATTTATTATTTTTTTTTTTGAATAAAAAATTTATTTCGTTAAAGTTAAATTAATTTTAATTTCACTTTTTAAACAATTGTATGTTTATTTAACTACTGAAAAATTTAAGAGCAAATATTTAAAAATTGCAACACTTGCGTCGTTTCATTAAGCCTAGCATGCAGAATTTATTTGGGCGGTTAATTCTGCAATAGATATAATTGGTAAAAAAACTAATTGATTTCAAACAAAATATAGTAAAATTATTAATACCTAAATCTTCTTAACAACTTGAGTATTGAAAAACAACATTAACAAATAAACAAGTAAAATCAAAATCAAAATCTTTTACAATATTACATAGTATTTTTACAAAATCCAGGAGGGCCACTGAAAAACTGAAGTGCTTGGTTGTTCGTATGATTTCCTGTACTTGAAGTGGAATCTAGTAAATTATAACAATAAAAATGTAAGTAATAATAATAAAAATGTAAAAAGTTATTTTTGTTTTATATCATTCAGTCTTTCAAGGGTCACTTTGCATATAGTACTGATAATTCAACTTCTAAATCACTAATGTAAAGTCCAAAGGATTGTAAGTCCACAGTAAGTCTAAGCTAAGTCCATCATTTTTTTTTTTCATATTTTGATCTTATTTTTCTTTTTTTATCTAAATTTAATTTTTCTTCATGTTAATTTAAACTAATAATATTTTTCAAAAATTAATATACACCCTCTCGTTGTGAACTTGGGTGATATCACTGTAATGGAAAATACTTTGTTTTCCAACAATTTTTAATAAAATTAAATAATTGTTATTTGGCACGTGTTTATTTAGAGCTACAAAAAGAACTAATAAATTCAATAAAAAGCGGGATCTGTAAAACTTTTGAACTTTCACTAAATCATATTAAGAAATTAAGAATGATCTGATCTATTATGACATATCTATTGAATTTATAGCAGTTAACCATGCTTAAACATGGTTTAGTATTGAGATTTAATTATGCAACTTTTGATCAATTAAATTTTATTCACCTTAAAATAAAAGGCAAGAATTTTATATAAACAGCATTAATAATTTTCAAAATATCAGCTTTACAAAAACTGTTTCTTACTTATTCATATCTAATTTTCTAACTTATCTGTTCCATTATCTGTCTTATTTGGTGTGGTAATTCTGAATTTTAAAAACAAAACGCAACATGTGTATGCTGACTAAATCGTTGTATTTGAAAGTTTGTCTCTCAATTTCTTATACGTTTTTCAAAATATTTATTAAAACCAGAGGTAAGTAGTCAAAGTCAGGGGGCAAGGAGTCGGAAGCCGAGTATTTTTGAAGGAGTCTGAGTCAGGAGTCGGTTTAAAAATCCGACTCCAGATTCTTTTATAAAACTAACTTTAATTTTTCTAAAATTCTAGATATCAATGTTCAAATTAAATGTTAAGGAAGCAATTCAATTGTATTCTCTAGACAGTTACTTCTTTAGTAACATACCAAGTAAGATTTGAGAGATTTTCTCAGCAATGAGACTTATAAAAAGATTTCTTGGATCAACAATGGAAGATCTTTTAGAAGCTTTTCTATTAAGAAAATACAAGATTTAATATATTACAATGATAGCATCTTTGTGCTTAAAATGTACAATTTTCTTTTGATGGTCTTAAGCTATTTTATAATGCATTGGTAGGTAATGTGGTACTGCTATTTTTATAGAATATACGTATTTTTTAAGCAAATTTATAGTACAAAATTATCTTTTAAGGGTGCAAATATTATGCCTTTAAAATTGTAAAATGCTTTACGAAAAAAACTGTTTTTATAGATAAATTAGTACAATAAAAAATCCTTCAATTTATTCCAAAAATTCTTCTAAAATACATTAGTAAAGATTACAGAACATAAAAATCAAGTAAAAGAATTAGGAGTCGAAAATCGGTAGAAAAAATTCCAACTCAGGAGTCGGAAATTGCTTGATTGAATCCCCACTCCTGGTTTAAACTATATAAGACAAAAATATTATTAATTACTTTAGCTGCTAAGAAAAAAAATAATACTCAATATTTTATTTAATTTGCTAGCATGTAGGAAAGCTAGGGATTTGGAATCACTGGCGGCATTCATAGCAGCCACTACTCTTAAAACCAAGGAGACCAGATAGCGATTGTAACACTATGTGTAAAAAGTTTTGCATCGATATTGTGGTTATTTAGTGGTACTTTTCTGGATTTTTCGCATACAACATACAAATCTGAGGGAATTACCCCAATTGTCGTTCCGGAAAGCAATGCTTTGCCCTCATAAATTGTTAATGGGTTGTTCATGGCCTGCATATGTGGACACAAATTTCACCAATGTTCAACAAAAGAAAATGTATTTAGCATAATGGAATCTTTTAGTTTAAAAAGTATTATTACAGTTTTCCTTTTGCAGCGAAGAAATGTCTCATAAATTATTTGTTTTGTATTTGTTCCCATTTATTCCATTAAACTTGTGTCCTATTTGTCCTCCTTATCATTTATCACAGATGTCAAATAACGCAGACTAAGAATTTTTTTTCTTTTTCGACAAATTACGCTTATGAATACATTTTTGATGAAGGAAGATTCCAGCCGTTCATACCTTCTTGTTTAATCGTTGTGTCACGGATTTAATCCTACCAGGTGGTCCTATAATATGTGTAACATACCATAAATTTAAGAACAAAATTTCTCATAATCTTTAGGTTCTGAAAACTTCATGGTTGTTATTATTCATACAAAAATAAAGGAGATTTTCAGATTCTGGCTTATCCTAACCACAAATAAACTCCCTCGATCTCTGATACAAAGAATTGCATCATCAGCACCTAACACGACCAAGGATTATAGGTCGCCACGGCTTCCTTGTTAAGAATAGACGCGCATTTCTAAACAAGAGCAGATCATAGCCCAGAAGTGTTTCTCTTCACTCTTTATTAGAGTGCAAGGCGGCTTTGTAGAGGTTTGGCAACCAGGGTGGTCTCCGAGGTACTATACATCTTATTTTTATTATTTAAAAGAAAACATAGAAAATCTTTTGCTTCAATTATTTTTACTTTGTGACATACGCAGCGTGTCTACAAAGTTCTGGGACTTTGACAATTTAAAAATTTCTATGAAATCCAAATTTTAAGAAGATATATTTTTTTACCTCTTAGGCTTTAATGAACATTTCCTTAAGGTCATATATCGCTAGGCATAGTATAGTCGTTCATAGAGCTTTTTTGGTTTTCTGGTAGAACACATGTTGTGTCAAATATTGGTTCTGGAGAGTTTGTGGTTATGCCAGTGTTATTAAAATAACGATCGTCGAGGTGAGACTTTAGAGAACAGAAAGTAGCAGGTAGTTATCAGGTTTAGAGAATAACGGGAAAGTGAGATGAAAAATAACATTTTTCTTTGCTAAGAACTACTTGGAGAGAATGAAATTATGCAAAGACGATTTGTCATACAACAGAAATCAGTCATTCGGTTGTACTTTTTCTGACCTGATTATAATGATTATCTTCAGAAGTCTGATCTATTACTCCTTTATTGAATATGGAGGTCATTGTCAGTCGATCAGAGCAAATTACTTGTGAACTATTGCCTTCCAATGAAATAATATCGCCACCATTGTCTTTACTCATGGTTTATGAAATTAGGGTTTCTGTGAAGTGGTTGACTTTCTCACATCTAAAACTTTGTAGCCACACTATGCATATCGCTCCATTTATAGAAGAATTAAGTAACTAAAAATTTAGTATGGTAATAAAAGATTTTAACTTATTTGTATTGCGATTCTTTTCTGACAAGAATTATGCTATTAGATATAATTAAATATCTACGGTGATTTTTGACGCAATGAGATAGATGAAACAATTACTTGATATATGGTTTTTGTGTGCTAATTTTATTAACTGTTCAAAATCCTGTGGTTGTTCTCTGGTGGTTCTGGTTGTCCCTATCTTGTTTAAAGAGCACGTATGAGTATTATGGGTATATTGCATTCGATATATTGGGATATCGTTGTGATATGATATGAGGAGATACTACGTACTATGATAATATAAATATTACAATATTATATTTGCATTAATAGAAAAAAACTAAAGCGCTGTGATTATTTACTTAGGTGTAAAATATATTTATGCAAAAAAAAAAAAAAACATAGTGACAAAGATTTCTGTTCATAATATTAGGATACGTTTTTCGTTGATAATTCCTTTTAAAGCGTTAACACTTCATTATTATTAATTTATAATTTTTTAACTATTTTTAGCTGATTGACGAGTTAATGACAATTTACTCTTTCCACGACATTCTTTTACAGTCCATTACAAAAAGTTTTCTTAAAGGTATGGTGGTTAATATTGTTACAGATCATGAATGATCAGGAATTTTGAAATTTTACCTACCGTGAAGTTACTCAATTTTTATCTAAACAAAAATTAATTATCTGTAGGTACCTACTTTTATTTATTTAAAAAAAAAAGCTCTATACTGAGATTGAAAAGCTGTAATAAAACACTTATCTTACACAATATCAGTTGAGGACTCTCTTTTATGCTACCTTGGTTTGTTTCGCAACCAACCTGCATGTTTTATTTCATTTCCCTAAATATCCCCTCATCCAGTGTTAAAAAGTCATAAACCAGAACCTGTTAGAGTGTAAAATCACGTGTGAATTCCCAACCGAAATAAAGGAAAAGAACAAGATAACGGAAATATTTTCTGTTCATTTCTGTTCCCCTCTAACTTCAAAGATCATGCCACATATTTATAATGCGGAAAGTGAATTCTGCGCATAAGGGATGTTCCTTTGCAAAAACTTTTAGGAACAAGCTCCGCTATGAACAACTAATGATCGTAAGGTCAAAGGCTCAAATGCCACAACCACAACCTACTCACCACGCGTTATTTTGACAGATCCAGTATGATAGTCCGGAACCTGCAAAATTATAGGCCTTAAGATGCGTGGAAAAAGAAGTATTTTTATAAAAACCGAATTGGTTCAATTTCATGAATTAGAAATTTAAATTTAAATTTGATTATTTTCCGTATCATTATTTTCCACGAATCTTATCAGATGAAAATGTAAATTCTTAGCCTCAAAAATCGAGACATTGGAATTAAAATATCCTAAAAAAATAATTGGAAGCTATGGTAGGTTCAGCTAGATAACAAATGTAATGTATGCTAAATAAAGTTTACAATTTTTACCATCAAAAAACTTGATAAAAACATTAGTTATTTGAATTTAATTTGAAAAAAATGTATAAATGCTTAATATACAAACAATATGCATAATGTCTGAAAAATCCTTTAACAACACATATATTTCAGTGGAAAGTAAATAATATTTTATGATCGAATTATGCATGCTGTATCGTCATAAGCTTTTTTTTTTTATGATTAAAAAGTAAAATAGAATTAAAAAACTGAAAATGAAAGATTTTGAAAACTTTCTTATTACGAATAGTTTATTAAAACATTGGGAATTTTATTACACATTTCAGTAATAAACTCATATAATTTTTTAATTAATAATCAATGTAAAAAAATACTAATTGCAATTGATAATAGAGATTTACGTAGAGTTTAAAGAAATTATTAAAAAATTATCAAAGAGTGTCGGGAATTATTATTAATTTTTAAAAATATTTATTCATATTGTGATTGATAGCAGCAAGGAATGGTTTTGATTTTATGTTTATTTAATTCCTTGTTCACGCTACCAAATTGTTATAATCAGGCCCAAAGCCTTGTAATATTCAGCAATTTAGATATAAATTATACATTTTAATATGGATCTTTAAATTGTTATATAAAAATTATAAATATAAAAAATTATTAAAAAAAATTATGCAATAATTAAAATAATTTTATTATAAATAATTATTAAAAATATTTAAAAAGATAATTGAGAGTCTATCAAAAGAAAAAAAGAAACATATATTCAATGTTAGTATGGTTATAAAGCTAATTTGAATGTTGAATAGTTGATCAAATCGTAAAATAACGAAATCGTTATTTTTATTTTAATCGTTAAATCGTTAATTTCTTTTCCATTAGAGATATTACTTTGACATAAATTCCGAATAGTTAATAATTTCAAAGCGCTATTCACACTTGAGTTAGCACTTCATTTCACACTATTATGTGAATTTTCGCTGTAAATGTTTATGCTCATGCTCATGTTCACCACATCTATAAAAGCATGACTCGTTATAGCAGACTAAGAGAATATAACACTATACTGTCCTGTCTAATTCGTAAAATAAACGAAAATTCATTTCAGTTAACTTATTAAAAATCTAAAAATGATTCAAAATTTCATCTAAGAAAAGGGAATTTTCAGTGTAATAAATCAAGATCGATATTATAAGTCTTCATTCAGTCCAATTGAAAAATCCTTCAACAAATCAATCAAATATTGTTTCTCCAATTTTTTCAACAAAATAAAAATGCTTTGTAAACTATAATAAATATTATGGTGAATAATAAATAATAAATTAAATCTACTATGCAATCTGATTGAATGAAAAGAAACAAATCGAAGGTCAAAAGGTCAGAAAAATAACATGCAAAAATTCTGACTTCATGCAAATAGCACCTGTGTAATTTTAAATGTCAACTTCTTTGTTACGAACATCTGCATATTTTTAAATATTCATAATCATTTCTTAAATATATGTAATTGTTCAATCTTTCTTAAGAAATTGACATTTCCTTATAATTAAAGACTACAATTCTCTTAAATCTTATCTTGTAGTAATAATTTATTTGTCTCAAAATACTTCTTCTGCTATTTTCAGATGGAACCGGCTGATTACAAGAGAATTAGCATGAATGGAAAATATTTGTTGCTTTTTATTCGTTTTGAGTCACAAACACCTGGGTAGGGGCATACTACACACAAGAAGGTTAACTTAATTTGAATGTATGAGTTTTGAATATTTTATGTGACTTGATCGATTTTTATTCTTTTATCTCCTTTAAATTTTTTTCTCTTACTTCATTTATTTTGACTCGACATTATTTTAATCGATACCTGTACATAACCTGTAGGCCATTCTGCCAACATTTTAACATAAATATCAAAGTTAATTTGCTTTTCGTTTCCAAATGAGTTGAGGTATGTCACTCTACGGCCATTTTGTGCACACTTTTGGTCAATGACAGGGACCTACAGTTTAACGTGGATTCCGATCCACTAATAAAACATCCACGCCACTGACAAGATTTGAATCTGAAGACTTGTGGTACCAAAAGCTACAGCGCTAGCCAGTTGGCCATCAGACCGCCCAAATGAGTTGAAGTTTGATTTGTGTGCAACATGAAAAGGTATTTCAAGAATTCTAAAAGTTGGAAACATATGTAACGAGAATATATCAATGCTTTAAAGTTAGATTAAATGTTATATTTATTGAATAATATTTTTAAATTATGTTAAAAAATAAAATAAAAATATAGAATCAATTATAAATTAAAAAGATTCTACCACTGAATTCAGAAATCTACAATTATAAGAAGATTAAGATTCAGCAATGAATTAAAAGATTCTAGCAGTTCATTTATTGCTCTAAATTTTTATTTAATAAAATAAAAAATTAGAGTAATAAAATAAACTGTTAGAATCTTCTTAATTCACTAATTTAAAAATGAATTTTGCTTAAATAACTCGTCCATATTTATCAAAGCTATCCATCAAGCAATTTAAACACCAAACGTTACTTTGTTTGCGGTTATTTTCAAGGTCATAAGGATGAAACAAATATATTTATTTTGAGGTTGAGATAAGAATCACTTAAATAACTTCAAAGATATATAATTTGATTTCCAAAGTTATAATCTTTTTTATGTAAAAAATTTTATATATTTTACAGGCAAAATGGCAAATTAAAAAATTAGACTTTATAGCAAAAAGTCGAAGGAAGAATTAATTTTATTTCTTTATACGTGACAAAAACAATTTTAAATTAATAAAACTTACTTTTTTAGTTATTTTCTGGTCATTTGATAAACAGACCAGGATCTACAGTTTAAGTGTATTCTGAACCATTACCAATTATAAACGGAAGCCAAACCAAGAGCTTTATGTTTATGCCATGACGCATCAGAAAACGGAAGCAAACCAAGAATCTTCTATGTTTATGCCATGCATGGGCACAATAAATATGTAATCTTCAAAGTATTCCCATTGTGTTCCAGGTGGATATAGTGAATCCCAAATTATACTTTTGGAATAGTTTTTCTTTTCTTTTTGCATTTTAAAATTTTGGTTGTACAATGTAGATGCAATGCCCCCTAAGTAACGTAAATCTGTTAAATGCCTGTCGTTTTAAGGGAGATGAACTAAAGTCAATGTGTATTGCATTGAAAACTATATTTATGTTTTTAGCTGAAGAGAAAAGAGAACAAAATAACATTTCTAGTTTTAAAATTCTCATCTGGCATGAACCGTAGAGCGTGATACGTAACCTTTTTTTTACAGGATTTATTCGAACGACTTTGATTCAACAAAAAAAGATGTAACAAGCAAGATTTTTTTTTTTGTAATTTGTCTTGCAAAATTTTAGCATAAACAGCGGTAAAAAATATTTTTATATTCTTCCAATATTATTTATTTCTGTTAAAAAAAAAAAGAAAATTTCTACTGACGGCGTTAAAAAATACCAAAAATGTGGCAACTGCCCTGATGTCGAGCTTACTCCTCATCATGTCTTTGATTGCCCAGCTGTTACAGACGCCATACATTGTCTGGATCATTCCTCGGTGGAGGATTTATACACCGATCTGGCAATCAACATACCAATATTATTCATTAGCACCACGATACCGTTTTTCTTGCACTCTTCAGAGGATGCGACAACAACAACAACAGTGTGTTAAAGTTACATCTTCAATTTACATAAAAGATCTTTTAATTAATGCTTTAAAAATGGAATTTGACACTTTACAGTTTTCCTTTTATTAATAAATAACTTACAAGAGTTTTGGGGACATTTGACTAAGCATCAAATAAAATAATAATAATAATATATTCAGTGAGAAATAATTGAACCTCAAAGTTTAATAATGTAAAGCATTACATAGACGAACAATACACAAACATAGAAAAGATGGCAACATTTTTAGCATAAGAGAAAATTTATCATTTGTCCTAAATAACTTCTTTAGTTTTATAGTTATACATCTTTCTGGCCTAAGCAAATCGTTCACTTACAGGAACAGTAACACTTCTCAAAAATTCTGAATTACAGTTTATTTCATTAATTGAAATATTTCATGTCGGATTATGAACTGGAAAATATCATAAATGTAGCTTCTGAAATAAATAGGTACCAATATGTCTTGTGTGACATTAGCATATGCTTTTATGCATTATGACATTATGCTTTTGTTATAATGCACATATTGTGTGACATTATATAACAGAAGAATATTATGTGACATTATGCTTTTTAATTATAATGCACATGAGCCTTACCTATTTCTCCCTCTCCTGCAAAATTAAAAATTTGATCTTTCTTGCAAAAATGCTAAATGTATGAACTGACATAGAAAATTGAATTTAACAAATCTATTTTACTTTACCTCAATAACTATTCATATAATTCCCTATCTGCTTTATATCCTTCGACCTTTCAACTTCCTAACTTCCTATCAAATACCGAAAAGGTCGTGGCAATAAAACAAAATATTCTACTTCAATAACGACGAAAAGGTGGCACTTTAGCATAAACACTACCTATCATGAGCCTCATCTAAGAGATAAGTCGCATTATTTCCAAAGAAGATCATAAAATTGATCGCAAAAAAGTGTGGTAACCCTGACAAAGATGATGGTGATAACAACCAACAACCAGTATCGCAATGATTTTATCACCATTATCATTGGTCCAGTATACCTCTCATCATACATCGCATGAGTTTTCAACCAACAACAGAAACCCCCTTTCGATCGTAAATATTTTTGAAAGACCAGATCCCCCAACGTCCTTTTGAGAGAAAGTGCATATTTCTAGGCTGCTGAATCTTTATTTCACTGAAACGCTCATGTGGACAGCAAAGATAAACTAATGACATAAGAAGGACTCCAGCGAACAATAGAAAGAGCTTTATGATTGTCGTATAAAATGGCTGTCGGGGCTGTAATCCGAAGCAATGTATTATTCTGCTGTCTTCGAACAAATTGTATGACCCTGAGTTCTTTCTCAGTCAACCTCGTGAGGGGGTCCTTTTGAAAGCTGAAATTTAACAAATGATTCGGCTTTTGAGCTAAACGTGCTTTAACAAGAAACTGTGGGAGCCTACAAGTTTTGCTTTATTATTTTATTTCGGCGGTGAAACATTATTTTGAAGCAGGAACTTGTAATGATAGTAATTTGAGATCAATTAAGGATAAAAATAGTAATTTTTTAAATATAAACTATTATTTTGTAATTCTTATTAATGTTTCACTTATTCACTATTTAAATGTTAACAAGCCATAATAATTTGTATTAATGTTTTATTCATTCACTATTTAAATGTTAACAAGCCATAATAATTATCATTAATGTTTAATCAATCACTATTTAAATATTAACAAGTCATAATGATTCTTATTAATGTTTTACTCATTCACCATTTAAATGTTAACTAGTCATAATACGCTTTCTCATATATTGTTCCACATTGTTTGGTGCTTTTTAAATAAATACTTCTATTATTTTGCAACTTAAGATAATTTCTAAGGCAAAATGATTTTTTTCATGTCCCGCTCGCTAATTGAAATAATACCAGAAATAAATAGCAGTGCAAGAAAAAGTATGTTATTTAGTCATGAAAATTGCTATATGCAAAACAATTCAGTATTTATAAATAATGGGTCCTTTCATTATCAATAACCACGATTTTATATGTTTGAAATCATTACAGTTTTCCTGTATTCCTAACTGAAATGTAGGTTTATATATAGAAATTCTTATCTATGGTTTATAATAGTACTTTTCAGAGTGCTGAAAAGTTATGTACAGATTCTGTTGTTATAAAAACTGGCAAAATTCTAACAAATTTTAACAATATTTTTAAACTCTTTCAAGATTAGTTTATAATTCTAAGAACAAGAGTCAAAATATTTAGAATCTTTTTTACTGAAATGATTGCAATTGCAGTATTTTATTTCATAACAAAGTTAAGTTTTCATTAGTTCATTTATTGAATTAGTGGTTTAATAATTTATTATTTTATTTTATCATGCCTTTTTGAATATTGCAAGGAACTTGATAACAGAACTAGCTGAATTATTGGAAAGAAAATATTTTATTTTAGGATTTTAAAGAAATATTCTAATAGAATTGGAATTTGTTCAGTTGAAAATTTGTAACATTCTTAGTTTCCAAACGGTTTAAATTAACAAAGACTCTTTTACATAAATCCTTCGTGAAGTGTGCTAACTGCATAAAAAATTCAGAATAGCGATGAATTAAGATACTAAAGCCGAAAATTTTAATTTCTTAGGATTGAATCTTTATGAAATTCTGAAAGATTTGTCTTAAATTCCCTTAATAGAAACTCGTTATAATAAAAGTCAAGTCTTGATCCAGGAAAGTATATAGTCAAAGAATAGCAAAAGTTTTCGACATCATCCAGTTTTAACGTCTTAAGAGGAACACAAAACAGAAACAGAAATCTGTAGAAGAATCTGAAAAAGAATCTGAAAATAAATCTGAAATCTGAAGAAGAATCTTACATGAACTCGTTCTAATAAAAGTCAAGTCTTGATCCAGGAAAGTATATAGTCAAAGAATAGCAAAGTTTTCGACATCATCCAGTTTTAACGTCTTAAGAGGAACACAAAACAGAAACAGAAATCTGTAGAAGGATCTGAAAAAAAGAATCTGAAAATAAATCTGAAATCTGAAGAAGACTCTTACATGAACTCGTTCTAATAAAAGTCAAATCTTGATTCAGGAAAGTATATAGTTAAAGAATAGCAAAAGTTTTTGACATCGTTCAATTTTAACGATTTATAATCTCCAGGCTAGTTGAACGGGGGTTCTCCGTCAAGCTTCAAAGAGCTTCGGATGGCCAGAAGTTCTTCTAATTAAGTTGTTACGACCGGAATCTGTTGTCGTAATTATATCTTTGGCTGATATTGACACCTCCTGTGTAGTTAGAATTGAAAATGGGAGGGTCTGAGAGTTGACCTTACCCTCCTGGCTTAATTACCGGAAAAACCAATTCCATACGAATATTACGGGTTGTCTCATTTGTCGCTACTTAAATATTTAATCACACATTTCGTGAGAAAAATTACAGAAGTTATGAATATTACGGTTTTTCCTTCAAAACTCATTAATAAAAGATTAAGGGGGAGCCTCTACAGAATGAAGTTTAGATTACTAAGTTAAGCATAGTAATAATATTTTTCGAGTTCCCATTTATTTTTAATGATTTTGTCGGAACGAATTAAATTTCGGCTATTTTTTTATTTAAAAATGTTTAAGCGTTTTTATTTTTTAAATGGAAGTAAAAATTTTTCTAAAAGATATGTAATAGGAAAAGCAATATTTCTAAAAAATGTTTTCTTTTGTAGCAAACACGCATTTTTGCATATGGACATTTTTTTCTAATACTTATTTTATAGCATATACCAGTCTTATAACCATAACCTATCTTATAACATTTATATTTTATAAATATAAATACTTATCTTATAACATAAACTGAAATTCTTATTTTAGTTTTTGTTTCACCAAGAGTTTTATTGTATCAATGTCAGAGGAATGTTACAACTTTTTTGAAACACATCGGTGAGCTTCAATGGACGATGATGGGCGATGGACGATAAAGGGGGAAGGGGGAGGAGTATTGCCTTCCGGGTTGACTAGGGAAGCTCTCCTGCATATGAGTATCTATAATGTTAAATTTGCATTAATATCTACCAGTAGGCAGACGGCCTTCAACCATCATGGGGCTGTTGCACCAATGAAGAAGAAAAAGAGATGAGAAATGTAAAACCTAAATATTATATGTGGAATATTCCTCACAGAACGTTTTTATGTCTTTTTTTTTTTTTTTTTTTTTTTTTTTTTTTGTAATGCCAAAAATAAAAATTCTTTTTGTATCTTCAGCTACAGCGATTAGCAGGATATAATGACCTTTATATTATAATACCTCTACGTTGGTTTTTCTACATCAATAGAATTTTTTCTTATTTGCAAAAATTTCATAAAATTATCCATGTAATATCATTAGCAATATTTATTAAATTTTAAAACGCATAATACATTTCATTATACGCTTATATAATTATCATAAACATCGGAGTTGCTTTACAAAACAATTTTTAAATTATGCTTTTCATAAATATCCCTATTTTTTTACTTGCTCGAGAAAAAAAATATATAGTAGAAAAAAATGATTTAATAAATACCTTTTAGTACTTATAATGTAACTGAGTCATATAGTTACTTGAGATTCTGTAGATAAATGTAAAAAAAAAATTATACATTCATTTTCTCATTCTTAAATTTATAAAACTGGATGTTAGTAATTCTTAGCTACTTTTAATTATTTGCATTCCAATAATCAATCCACTAATGCCAATAGTTGAGCTATTTGATATAGTGGCAAATGGTCTCGTGTTGTGAAGATTCCGTAAATCTGCTGCAATAAATTTTATACTTGAAATAAAATTAGGAATCATTGGAAAAGAATGGGGAAAAATAACGTACATATAAATAAGTCACTGTGCTCCAATTGTTGAATTCCGTCATATTTACGACTGCGTGTGCAATACTTTTGATGACAACTATTGTATGATTTGTATTGATTAAAAAATAATCTTTACCTTAATTTCATTTAATATGTCGAGGGCCAATTAAGGATAATAAATCAAACAAATAAATAAGGCATCCTTACAATTAATTTTCAAAGTTACATTGTCTAGAAGAATGCGCGACGGTCTTACCACACTTTTCACGAGCTCTTCCCACTTGTTTCAATGGTACTTTTCCAGCACATCCTTTATATGGCTTTAAGATCCCCTTGAAGGCAGGGTTGATAGTTATGGGAATTTCAAGAACATGGCTCATCAAGGAATCCCTCATGGGTGGGCTACAGTAACCACCACACAAGCGGGTCTTTCCCGTAAAATTCTTAATTAGAGGTCCTCAGCAAAAAGCCGCTGCAGGCTTGTTGTAAAACGTGCCATGCTTCTTAATCGAGTTTAGTAATTAACAGCAATCCGATGGAGACGTCAAGGGTGGACTGTTAAAGGTGCTGAATCGATCTCCAATTATTCTTCACTTCTGGTCTTACATGAGCGCGACTTGAGATATGACAAACTACTTTTACAAATGATGATCCCCAGAGGTAAAGAAGCAGAATTGTTGTAGGAAATCGGGTAGAGATAAATGGTATGAGTCACGAATCTAAACATTGAGTTGCATTTTGTCTTCCTAATTTTTCCTTGATAGGAAGAAACGAGCACATAATTAACTGTCAACAAAGGGAATGGATCATAGAAGTTTATTTTCGTTGTAATGAAATAAATTCAATCGTTTTTAGGTCTCTTATTTTTTTTTTTTTTATTTCCGCTTCAGGTTTTTGTTTCCCTATTTTTCCCACGGGTGCAAGCCTGATTTGCTAAAGCTAGGGTGGGGAAATTTGTGGACTATTTATTATTTGATTTCGTATGAAACTTTATAAAAAGGATATATCATTTGACAGATGATATTAAATGATAAATGAGGTTTCTTTCATTGAAGGAATGTACTGATGGATAATTTGTGCTTGTTTATAGAAAAGTGAGATGTTACAGAAGATATTCAATTGAACTGTACCTTTCTTGTGGTGCTTTTTTTTTTCTTTTTGTCCAAAGGGAATTCAGAGGGCAAAGCATTCAATTGCTTAAAAATGCAACATGCACAACGTATAAAAATAGATTACTCACAAATTAAGCAAAAAAAAAAAATGAGAAAACTATCTCAAAAAGTTTTATTGTTCATTTAAATAATTTTTTTAAATGATGGAATATGACAAATCGTTTAATGGAAAGCTATAAATGTAAAGTCTGATTATGAGAATTTACATTTTTAGAATTCTCTTTCAACAAATAATTTTCATTTTTCATTTTCTGTGTATCTAAGATTTACAAAAAGTTTTTTTTTTTAACTTAGTAATTAGAAACTTGTTGTAATCAAACAGTTACAAAAGTCAGAAACCGTGTTCTTTTATGTTACGACTACCAAGAAAGCAGCAGTATTTTAATCATTTATTATGGTGAAAAAAATTTCTATGTTGTACAGACGATGTGATTTAATTTATTTACATAAAATTACTGACTTGAGAAAATTCTATTTGTTCTTTTTTTTTTTTTTTTAATTTTTTCTTATATCCTAGATCAAAACCTTAAATTAATGTGTACAATATTTTTCATAACATCAATTGTAATAGAAAGGAAATCGATTAGTTTTTAATATCGAGATCCCGTTTTTTACAATTTGCCGATTAGAAGTGAAAATTTATTGACAATGAGTTAAAATATTGTGCTACATTTTGAAATATATATTCAGTCTTGATAATACAAGTTAATTTAGATAGTCTCTGACTCGGATTACTGATTCCCACTATAATGATGCATTTGCAACTTTATCTGAAATAAAGATAAACCATCGTATAGATAGATCGTCAAGTCAAATCATGCCTACATGATTTAACATTAGGATCTATCTGCATGATTTAATAGCATAAGAAAAGGAGTCTACAGTTGTTTGCTTTTGCAAAAAAATTCTTTCTGTAGCGATGTACCATAAGCTTTCCAAAAATAGAATGTTCATATGAGTGCTGCTCTATGTTGTGTAGGGCAATATAGCATTCTGCATAGTATAAGAGTGATGTCCGTGCCTTCTGCATGAGAAACAATCTTTCCTCCTCTTTCACCTTTCCACCTTCAGTTTCATCAATAATTTCTAAGATAGAGGAAATTTTTTTTTGTTGTCACTCATTATCTTGCTGACAAATATACCTTTTTTACTTTCATGATTTCTTGAGCAACAAACGTTCGTCGAATAGAAGTCCCCTACGAAAATTTAAAAAAAAAAAGCCTTACTAGTGAAATCATTTTATAAGCATGCAACCATATGAGAAAAGATTAAACTAAACTCTGCTCTTACAGTAGTAATTGTCCCTCTCTAATGTTCTAAAGTTGAATATATTAGTTGAGTGTACCGGCATTGTCAGTTAACGGGCTATCATCGAATCGAATTAAATAAGTTTGTAATTTAATATATTTTATTTAGGTACACTACTATCTAAATGTACTAGTACTATCTAAATGTGGATCTTTTTGTCGTAAATATGTGTGGATTAAGTATTTTCCTGTTTCTTCCAAGTTAAGGAAGCCGATTAAATTTTCGATCAGGAAGAAAATTCACTCTCATTCATAATTAACCATATGGTACTAAAAGTTACTTAAATACAAGATAAAAAGATTAAAATTGCTGTAAGGTTGTAGTTGAGGGGCCTGATGGCAGAGTGACTAGCGCTCTGGAGCTCGTTACCACAGGGTTCGAGCCCTGGCGATGCCATTGATGCTTGTAGTGGTTCGGAATCCACCTTAAACCGTAGGTCTCGATCTCATGTAACTGTAGAACGTAAGGCTGACAATACTACCCCATAAAAAGAAAATCTCATATTTCGGAATCCAGCAGAAGGCCTTGGCCCACCATGAGGCTGTCGCGCCATTAAAGAAGAAGGTTGTAGTTGATTACTTTAAATACTCCTTAAAGACACTGAGTTTTAATGTAATTGTAATTTTCTTTTTAATACTCATTTTATGAGTCGGATAGACTTCTCGAAAATTTTCAGTTTCTTTACTAAAGTTACTTAAAGGTGAAACAGTTCATATCAAAAATTATCATCGCAGGAAAGAAATACCCTTATCTCACTAAGCTGTTTAGAAGGAGGTTTATTCTTGCTTTTCCTTATTCAACATCATCCTTAGCAGCTTAATTTGCAGTTTAAATAAACTCCAGGTTAATAGCAGATGTAGCTGTACTTTCTCCAACACACTGGAAGAGCGTCCCCTGTGGCGTTCAGGAGAAATGATCAGTCGACCTGGAAACTCTTAAACGAGAGGAAGTATAGTGCAACCTGTTCTCCTGCCGAGAAACCTTTAGTTTATAGTCTCTCATCCCGAGAGGAAATATATATAGTGCATCCTGGTGCATTAGTTGGCCTACAGACATTCACCCTGAGAGGAAGTATATTTCGCGCACCCAGCGCGTATACGAATATCGAGTTTTCGGCTTAGAAGTGGAGCCCTTCACCGAATCTATAATTATCTGTCATTAAATGTGTTAAATATTTTATGTCTTTAATTATTTGTACGTGTGTAAATAAAGCTGTGAGTTCTTCAACCTGTGCTTCAAGTGTCTCAACCCAAACACACCCAGTTACACAACACAATTAAGCAGCTTGACTTTGAAAATAATTGAATCATTATCTGAACTCGTATAATTTAAACAACCCCATAAGCACGATATTCTACTTTCTCGGAATATATAAATAAATTTTAATATCGTATCCAAAATACTTTATGTACGTGGATTAAAATATTGTACGCTATATAATATACTGTTAAATTAAGGCTTTCTGTACATTTACTATTTTGCAACAAATTACGTTATTATGATAAGATTAATGAAAAGGTTGTAGCCAAAAAACATTAAAAAAGCCTTTTAGCAAAAAGTTATGAAAAACTAGAATTTTATAGAATTATGGCAATGCTTTAGTGATTTTTGGTTTGCAATTTTATTCTTGACTACTCGCAGCTTCTTTAAGAAAGTATTAATAAGGCTATATTTTCCAAAGCACATTAAAAAAGCTGTGGATCTTTAAATTTGTATTGCATTGTTTAAAATGATTTATCAAAGTTGAGAAAAAAAATGTCTTCAGAACTTATGCGAGAAGTGATTAGCAGCCGAAAAATTTGAATTTAACATTCATATTTGTTTTACATGTGAAATATTAGAAGAAAGACAAATATTATCATCTGTTCATTAGAAACTATTCAAAATGATCTTCAATTGAAGAACGATTCTATTCTTTAATTACAAGACAAAGTTTTTAATGAACAATAGAGGTTCATTTTTAGAGTACTAAGAATATTTTGCATTTACCATAATCTCTGAATTAAGTACAGATTACAGATAATATTTACTAATTTTACTTATTCTTACAAATTTGTGTCATTGAAATATTATTTCAAGTAATCAGTTTAACTAAAAATTGCTTATCTGCTAAGACCTTCATAGCTATGAAAGCCATGCAATTGTAGCATCCATGCAGAGAGTTTAAACAATAACTCAATAAATACAGTTATGAGACCTATCAGCAGATGACAATGGTTAATTGCTGGTCAATTAATCTCCTATTTAACTTGCAAATCTCGGAACAAAAAGTTTCAAGCAGTATACTATTTAATATTGATTCTATCCGCTAAAATACTTGCTATAGTTCGTGTACTTTATATAGTTAATTAACTTTTTCGTTAATTAACTGCACCCTTATGCCTTCTTAGACAGTATTCATCTTGAACTTTTGCTTTGCAATATCTACTATTGAATGTAAAATTCGCAGCAGAGTTTCAACTGCTTTAACAAATGATAAAGTATTGACGGAAGAATTCTAAATAGAAGAATTAAGAAATAAAATATTTTATCACAAATACAGTTGAGAAGTTTTTTTATATCGAATTTTGGCATATCATTCCAATACATTTAACCTGCTAGTTTTGCATACTTAAATAAAAATATGAACAGTAAAGGCACAAAAAGGTCACTATAACGATATGTTAAATCTCTATGTTGCAATATAACCACAATTGACTTATTTTTCCAGTCAAATTTCTTGGCTCTGCGGCCTGATGGCCAACTGGCAAGAGCTCTAGCCTTTGGTACCACAGGCTTTAGGTTCTAATCCTGACGGTGGCATGGGTGTTTGTTAGTGGTTCAGAATCCACGTTAAATAGTAGGCCCCGGTCTTATATCAGCCCAAAGTGTGCAAAAAAAAAAATGTCATTAAAGTGACAAATCAAATCTTGGCTCTGTGCATTCCGAAACTTAAAATATTGAAAAGTAAATTGCCAACATTTGTAAGAGGTGATAAGATAAATTATGTTTGCTCCTATAATGTATTTCTCAATTCAAATTTTCCCTTAATAAAAGCGTCACTTGCATTGTTATAACCAATACTTAAAATGCATCTTTAGTATTTTTTATAAATTTATTTTCAATACATGGTGGATTCATACAACTCTTTGTACTGTGCAAAGATTGGTTTAAAATAATTGACAATAATTTGCCCTTATAAAAACTTTATTATGTTCTTATGTGATACATATTCTTTTTGACAAGATCAGACAGATTCATTCTCCATTGTGCATCATTTATGGTAATATTGCATACAAACTAATCCGAATTTCAGAATTTTGATCCGAAATAGTAATAGCACCTCTTTCTCGAAATTAATATACTTCGGCTTGTGATAAAAAGTTGAGATCAGTCAACTCATAAATCAACTTTAAATGGAAGGAGGTAGCTTCAAAAAACTTTGGCACACAAACTTCAGTTTTGGCACATATTTTCAAGATTATGAAAATGTTGATGTAGTAAAATAAGTCCTTGTTTTTACAAAGCTGAATATAAGTAAAAACTGTGAAATCCATTAAAATACCAAGTTTATGATTAAGCTATTGTAAAAAATATGTAGCCAATGTTTAGGCTTTGATTTGTAGAAAATATTTCACAAATACACTACATAAACGGTACGATATTTTTACAATATAAAAGCATAAAGTCTTGGTCTACAGCATACTTACTTGTGATAATTTATTAAAATTAAAAGCATATGCATAAATATGATCTACAATTTTGCACTTGTATTACATGCATTGACAATGAATAGAAAAATTGATGCAAATTAAAATTATACATATGTATGTACACACACAGAGTAATTTAAACATTATTTGACTGTTTGTTGAAAAAAATTGAACAATATATTAAAATTGTTTTAATTCCTAATATAGATTACTCTTTAAAAAAATATTACATGATCAAATATAATATATACAAGGAACTTTGTAAAAATTTAAAATAGGAATTAAAAATATTTTTCTCGGTAAGTTGCTAAGTTGGTCTATAAGCATTAAATATCCATAAGCTGACTTTCCATGGTAAAAGGCAAGAAAACTGTTTATAAATAGCCCAGGAAATATTTCTTTAATTAAAAGAAATATTACGACAAGACTATATTAAACTTAATTTTAATTTCAGAGCTTTAATGATCAATAACAAATTTTAATTTCAAAGCTTTAATGATCAATAACAAATTTTAATTTTAGAGCTTTGATGATCAAAATTTAAATTTTAGAGCTTTAATGGTCAAAATTTAAAATTTAGAGCTTTAATGGTCAAAATTTAAAATTTAGAGTTTTTAATGATCAAAATTTAAAATTTAGAGCTTTAATGGTCAAAATTTAAAATTTAGAGCTTTAATGGTCAAAATTTAAAATTTAGAGCTTTAATGATCAAAATTTAAATTTTAGAGCTTTAATCATCAACAGCAAATAAAATTTCTGTTAAAACATGCGACTTGCAGTTATAACTCTGATGAACATTTACAATTCTGAATGATTCGAAATATTAAATCAAATAACGGACTAGAGGCGAGATATAATTTGAATCAATTCAAAAATTTTACTTTGAGCAATTAAAATTATGATATAGCATATTCCTATGTAAAGGCCGGTTAAAAAAAATTAATTAAATTTAAGTCTAGAAATAGTTAAGTTGTGTGTAGCAGCCGGCAATTAAGTTTAGCAATGATTACAAGGCCTAAGTTATAAATAAATAAAAAATTTTTAAATATAACTTTTGTTAAAGGTAAGTCGTTAGTATGAAAATGGTCCTTTTGGAATGTAAGAGTTGCTATACTTAACTCATGGAATGCTCAGAGTTACACAGTTTAGTATTGTTCAAACATAACAAAGTAACAAGAATCTAAACTTTTCTGATGATTACAAATGAGACACTGCAAGATTCTTAACATAAAATTCACATTTCAATAAAATATTCTAAGACTCAATTCAAGCTCTTTGTAATGCAAACACAAAATTCTTTCTACCTTGATCAAGAAAGTACTTGCTCCCATTTTCTTATTAAAAAACGGAACTTTAGAAGTTTGCTAAGACATCAGATAAAAACTTTTCATGTAAAAAACAGCTATATCAATGATAATCTTTCTACATAATTCTCTGTTATGGATATAATTTTACCCCGATAAACCAATCATACAACAAGTACATTAGTAAAATCTTCAGACAAAAGATTAATATAAAAACTATTTTAAAATAGGTTTTACTTTGTAGATTTAATGTATTCATATATTATTGCAATTGTTTGTTTTAATCTTGTATAACAAAAAAGACAACATAAAAATAATGAGAAACGATATATATTCCTAGAAATAATATAAACAATCGGAATATAAGCATCGACTCTCCATGATTTCAACTTATACGTGTATCAAAATTAATTTATCCGTAAAAACTGAGAAGAAACGGTCGTAACTAGAATTTAGGGCACAGCCTGAGAAAAGGTGTTTCGAAACAGTACTTGGAACCATAAATCATGGTCAGTTTCAGTTCATTTAAATTATAGTGATAGTTCCAACAGCGACAAGAGCAAATCATGAAACCGGGGTTATACTTAAAGTACAGTGATTGGCTAAAAAAACTGCAAGAAATTTATAATTTAAAGGAATTGGTGGCATGAGCAGTTGTTTTTCGACTAACAATAGATTTTGCTAGTCTTGGAATGGTAAGCACGAAAACCATGTAGTAGTAAACGAACCGCAATTCCTTTTATGCACAAGTTGTTACTGTTTTGTCTTGTTTAAACTGTGCCTCTTCCGTCTTTTGATTTCCTTTTCATGAAGAAAATGCATTAATTTGTGAGGATTGGCAATCTTTGGTCCATAAGGGTTGGTTTCGTGCAGCCCATCAAGATAAGAGTGGCCTCTCTTTGTGAAATAAAAGCAGCGATTTCTGTGTGACTTTGACTTATCAGATCCAAGAAGAGGTTTTCCTTTTCTATTGAATCCAATTGACCAGTTTTTGTTGTAAACAGATTTTAAAGTTGTAAAATACTCGGGACTGAACTGTTCCTCGAATATGCAGCGTGGACTTCCTCCAGAAAACTGAAAACAGAAAAAAAAAAATTTAATTTGAATTTTGAAAACAATTGAATAAATATTAGAGCCTCTTGAAATATAACAAACGGCCCAGAAAAAATAACTTAACCATTACAAAATGTAGTTTACCCTTTAAGAAAAGGCTTATTCATTTTTAATTTATACGATGGCAAATCTACAATTAATAAGTTCAATTTGAAGGAAAAGTTGAAGTAACCTGTCTAAATTCACACGAAACCTCTGTTTAAATGCACACGAAACATGCCATTATATCTTAGACTGCATAATACATATCAAGAAATTAATCTCGATATGCACTGTAATAATGATTTCGTATAACGTACTCAAAAGTATCACTAAATTCAGTTTTATTCTAGACCCTCAACTGATTTAACATCTTTTTTTCTTTACTGTTCAAAAGACAATTGTAAGCTTCAAATGATGAACTTGCATCTTTATTAAATATAATATCTTATTTCATTTAGTCATTTTATGCCTTTGTGAAAAAGCTGTCGCGGAATTTAGACTTGCGGTGGGCCATGATTGTTTGGCGAGCCATCTACAACGCACAAGCATTTTTGATAGTCCAAATTGCAAGTTCTCTAGGAATGACGAGATCATGGATAGGTACCATATAACAGGATGCTCGGCCTTGCATAGAGACTCCGATGTGAACGCTAGAACTTTGTTAATGAGACATTAACTTTATTCTTTTATTGTTTTCTTTTTTTCTTGTATGTGTTTCACGCTGTTTTGATCTCGTAAGAGTTTGTCATTTTCTCTTGTCATTGAAAATAATGCGATTATAATCTTATTTCCTCATAAATGATTTTCTTTGAGTATGCTAAAAAACAATACTTTTAAATTGGATGAGATACTTTATTTAAGACCACATAAAGGTTTTAAAACGTTAGCAGTTCTTCATAATTTCTAAAAGAAAATCATTTACTTAACAAAATAAAACTTAGAAAGTTGTGCGTGTCACTTAAAGCATTTTCCAAGATTAAATAAAAGCTTCGTTTGCTACTGCCAAGGATAAAGGTCGAGAAATCTAAACATTTGTCAGTTTAAAGTATTTATTTTTTAACCATAAAACCTTGAACATTAGACTACTGCTTACTTTAAAAGGAAATATTTAAATAAAAGTGTGAGGAAGACGGCTTTCAATACAAATATAATACATCTAATAAATAAAATAATTTAAACTCTTAAAATCATATGCATTTACCAACGATGAGGTCAGACAACGCATGGGAAAACTTCTATAATACGGCTACTAAATTAATACTAAAATCAATTATGAATCCAGTATGTTTATTAAATACATAAAAAATGCAATGCAAGCATAATAAAAGTCCTTTCGTGGCTGTGGCTAAACAATATTTATCTGTTCTAAATTTGTTTCATCAGCTTTTTCAGATAAAAATGCAATATAAGCATAATAAAGTCCTTTTATGCCTAAACAATATTTGTCAGTCCAGAATTTTTTTCATCAGCTTTTTGAGATGGATAAAAAAATTACTTTCCAGTTGTTGAGATCCCCTGCAAGCAAAAATCGTTTTATTTTCCAACACCCCCACCTTCAAAGAAAGCGATTCCCCAATATGCCTAGTTGTAGCGTGATCTATTGAAATCTGTCATCAAGTTCACATTCTTGTGGCTGCATTCGTTTTTCAGCAATTTTCACGCCCTATACAAGTATAAAAAATGGACAAAATTTTGTGAACGTGTATTCTATGACTTCTCCCCTACACACACGCATGATAGTGACAGGTCATTAAATACCAAACAAACGCTTAAAAAAGCTTTTTACTGATTCCAACTTTTGGCATTCAAATATTTTCGAATTCTTTTTTTCTAAATTTTAAAAAAAAAACCACAAAGTTTTCCTGAAGTAAAATCAACATTATAGCATTTAAGATATTTAAAATTTATTGATAAGAAATAAGTTTTGTGAATATTTAATTGTTTATTACTACTATACATTCCAAATATTTTTTAATATCTCAACTGGCAGATTTGTTGGAACATTTACAGATTCGACGATACAAATGGAAAGTATTTTGAATGAGAAAGATACATAAATTAAAATTAGATTTAATTAATTAAATTAGATAAATAATATACAACAAGGCTTAATTTAAGCACACAGATCAAATACTAAGTATTGGATTGGCATTAATTTCGCTAATATATTTTCGTAACTTTAATATGGGATTAATAGTGCTTAAACAACAAAATTCTATTATAGAATCAGGTTGCCAAATATATTTAAAATAAAAAATTAGAATTAAACTAATTTATAAACCAATTTCATTTGACGATATTTTAGATTTCTAGCGACTAGGTATGATTAATAAATTAATCCATCTTTTAATTATATCTTCTAATAGATACGAAGACAATTAAATGCATTTAAGAAGTCACAGACGAATTATAAATGGAGGAAAAGATGTATATATGAATGAATGTTGATGAAGTTTGATGTATGTATTTTTAAATAAATCTCTTTCAAGTGCAATAATTAAGAATTCCTATTATAAAGTACGTATTTTTGTTGCTTTATATATTGAAATAACAAATCTTAGAAACTATTTTTATACACTTTTGTTTTTACAAATTAAATTCTTATTATTAAAGTACGTAAAATTCTAAATTTTTTAAGGAAATTTAAGAATTTCATGTTGAGTGGAACAGCATTGAGCCTTGCATTTTATCCAATTCAAATAACCCAAGATTTTAAGCTTGTCCATTTAAAAGGAATTGATCTACATTCGGATAGTTTTTAGTTGCAAACTGGTCGAATTTACTCATTCAAATCACACATTAATTAATACAAGTTTTTTGAAATTTTTTCGAATTCTCTAATATCTAATATGTGAGATTAATTTGGCATTCCAACTCAAATATTCCATTTTTATTATTATTAATTAAAGTCTATGTTTAATTAAATAATAAACCCAAATTTAATAAACTGGACACTCAAGAATTAATTACTACAAGCAAAATACAGCCCTGATAGCAGATAAGCATTATGTAAGTTACAAGTCGTATCCAAATCAATGATATAAAATTTTGCTTGCAAAATCAAAATTATTTTTATATCCATTAAGACAACAGTCCAGATATTAGAAAATAAAACATCAGCTCATGTTGACTTTTACATTATTTATTAATGATTATTTTATGAGTAGAGCTATATTGAACAGATGGCTCAATTATTTTATTGGACAATAAAATAATTGAGCCGTCCTAAAAAATACATGCTACAAGAAAAATACCTGCAGCAAGGGGATATATTTCCTATTTTGTTAGATTCTATTTGTTATCTCTGTTCCATACAGATGAGGATAAAGTTCATTATATGAAATTATAGATATCTTCACAAATTTTCACAGTCATCAGAACGTATATGAGTACTTCTTGTGCGAGTCACATAATCCTAAAAACAGTGTGTATATAGCTGAAATTGATATCCTTATCCTTTTACACAGACGTGTGTAGAAATTATTGCCAAAGTGAAATATTGTACCTTGTATTTTCAGACAGATTAATTTTTTTTTCATAAACGACAGTTGAAAGGACTAAAATGGCACGTAGGACAAATAACAGTGACAAATAGTCATGAGAGAGGGAGACTTTATAACGTTTCACATATCTCACACCAGAACATAAAAAGTCCTTAAGGGAATGGAGCGAGAAAAACACATGAAATCCGTTGACCAAAAATCAAGATAAAATATAGAGACAAGACTTTTCATCTGTGTTAAAAATACAACATTTCAGGCATTAAGGAATTTTTAAAAAATAAGACATTTTTATCTTATAGCATACAAGGAAGAAAATTCTCTTCAAAAATGAATATCATGCAATCATTTAATTAAGTCTAATAAATGAGTTCCATTTATGCATCTCAACAGCATAAAGGAGGATAGTTTAATTTGATGCAAGATTTTTAAACAAATGCAGTGATTAATTTTTGGAGATTATTTTTCTTTAATTATATTGTTATAATTTATAATTAGATGGTCATTATTACAAATAAAATTCCTTAATAATTGTAGCTAAAATTGTTTGGAAGAATGTAACTGTGCAACTCTGCAAACTTAGTAACTTTGTGTTAACTCTTTTCATTAGCTTTTCTCAGTTATACGTCTATTTTTGAAGTTCTCAATCCAAAGTAAAAGAAATTATTTGACTGCAATTTATACATTTTTGCTTTAAAGGTATCTCTTAATTATTCAGCTATTTACCACGCAAATTTTCTTTGAAACATGCTTTTTAATGTCCCAATAAACTCATCTTTAAGAGGCAATTCTGCTATATTTCATCGTATGCAAAGTGAAGAATTTAATTTAATTCTTCTCTTCCTGTAGTTTTTTTTTCCTGTAGTTATTCATTTCCAAACTTGTTAAAAAAATTGGAGATCATACTGCAAAAGTTAGCTTAAAAATAAAGAACCTTTTATGTATTTGTACAGATGAATATTGAAAATAACACCCTTGGATATATATATATGCATTTTTCTTTGTAGAGAAAATTTAGAAACTTGTATTCAAAACTGTTTACATAAAAAAAAAAAAAAAAAAATTTATAAAAAAAAAAAAAAAAAAAATAAATAAATAAATAAATAAATGAAAATTGCTTATTAGAAATATTGCTTATGAGAACAATAAATAATCGTTTCAGGAGTAATCGATAAGACTTAAATGAGTTTGTAGATATAGATATAAATATATTAATTGAGAGACAATCATTAAATATAAAGGAAGATTTGGAGATAAACAACCAAGAAGATTCTCATATTTTTGCACGAATAGAAGCTATGTAAACAATTTAATGATCCATTTGAAACAATGCATTTGATTTCAAATGAACTTGAACTATTTGAAATGAGAGGGAAAAACAAAATATTAATTTTAACATACTTGGGGAAAAAAATGCAAAAAAAACATACAGTTAAAAAGTTGAATATATATATATATAAATTTTATTACATATTATTTTAACTGTCAGAAAAATTTAGCAAAATCTAATGATTAGTGACGCTTTATCCTGCAGGACGTTATTTTATTGCCGTTTAAATTTCATCAAAATTAAAAAGTAAAGTTTTCAATTACGTATGTTTCATTTAGCCGTCATTTTTAGTCGGACTTTTTCACAAATGTACAAGTGAGAAAATAGTATTTACAGTTTATCAATATTAGCAGAATCAGTTTACGGACATATTTATTTGAAAAGATTAAAGAAATCAAATCCATGCATATGTTATACTTGCCTGAATTTGTTTTTCAATTCCTATATTCTTGAAAACAAACGAATTTTACAATATTTTTGCAAACATAAACGAATTCTTCAATATTCTTGCAAGCATATTTATTTGAAAAGAACAGATTAAACAAATCAAATCCAAGCATACCTTATACTTGCATGAATCTGTTTCTCAATTCATTTGAAAATCAAATTCAGGAAAGTATAACGTACCCGAATTTTATTTTCAATTAGAATTCCGCACGTAATTAAACGACGAGTGTTTTATAAATTTGGAGAAAAACAACATTAATAAAAGAAACTACGAAAAATGTTGCCGATATACACGTAGTTCAATATTTATTTTTCAATTAATTTAATTAGGAATTAGTTTGCTTCACGCTAAATCTAGCTATATAGAAAAGAATGTTGAGTAGGAGTTATTTATTTTAATTTCCAAAATTTTTTTTTTTTATTTGTCTCTCAATTCCATATCAGTTGATTAAATGTGAAACTGATACCGAAAATACGCATTTGTCTTACGCTCGCGTTTTAATTTTTGTTTTATATAAAAATGAAGTATTCTATATGTTTAAATTCCTTTACATTGATCAGCATATACAACTGAAGTTTAAAAATTTTCACAACCTTAAAAAAATTTATCCAAAATACCTCAATTTGACAATTGGAAAAACATTTTTAAATAAGATCAGTCATTTCAACAAATTTATCCTAATCATTTAGTCAGATGTTGCCCGTGATCTTTTTCCCAACACTATATTTGAGACTTAATGATTGTTTTTCTTTACACATTCAATAAATACATCATGCATTATACATTCAATAAATTCACCTAGTGAATTTATTGAAAGAAATAGGTGAAGAAAATAAATATCACATTTATCTTATCCTAGCAGTTTGAACTCACGAAAGATATAGGTTAATTTTATCCTTCTGCATTAGAAACCTCACTTTTATTGAATGACACTGGTATTAACTTCGCGAGCTTAAATCTTTGGGGCACACTCTACAATGTACAAATGACATTTATGTCATCGAACAACTAGACCAATCGCCCATTGGCGTCAAGAAGAAAACTATCAATAGCTGGATTTCAAGAACATAAATAAAGTTGCGGAACAGCTCCAAATAGGACGCCATTAGCCAAGTTTACACATTTTGTCGGTTTTAAATGGTTGCCTTCAAAATCCAACCCCGCCCGTTGTTAACGCTAAGCGTAAAAAATAGGGGAGTAAAAGGTATCTAGTCTCCAGTCATACGGCAGAAATTCTTGGCTTGCCTGCCTTCTTCACAGAATTCTGTGAAATATGGCACAGCAAGTCTTGGTCTGCACCAAAATAATGTTCACCTTTGACCTCACCTGTTCGCCTGTAACAAGAAAGGTTCCGCAGTCGTTGCTTTCACCTCGCCCCCTCCTCCTTACTCCGAAACTTGCATGTTAGTGGTAAGAGGAAAATATAAAAAAAAAAAGAACGGATTTCTATTTTCAATAGATGGACTTCTACCATATTTATGAATCAGAATATTGGGTTTTAATGTGTTTCTTGAGATTTATAATCCAAATACAATTTCAGATAGGTTTATTAACAATTTCAAAAAAGATATTGCGGACTAAAAATGGTAAATTTTTATTGTATTAAGCTTCAGATATTAAAGTACCTGATTGAAATAAAAATGTCACTTAAATATATGCAAAAATAACAAATATCCAAATGCAAATCCAGACAAATTTATTAACAATTTCAAAAGATATTGCGGGCTAAAAATGGTAAATTCTTATTTTTTAAGCTTCAGGTATTAACGTACCTGATTGAAAAAAATTCCAATTAACTACATGCCTACAATTCTTAATTGACAAATATATAATTATATAGTTAAATATTTATTTGCATAGGCGTGTGGCTATAGCATGAAATGGAGAATGGAATATTTAATCTCCTGTGACTCTTGGGTTCCATTCAATTTCAAATTTGCCATTAAAAAAAAAAAAAAAAAACGTTAATAAACGCAAGATTCGGAACAAGAAGAATACATGGTTATTATACAATATTTCAGAAGTTAATGAAATGCAATTTCTTGAATCAAAACTTAAGACTGTACAAATTTAATTTTACTTTTTTTCAAATAATAGCATAAAGAATGGTGATAAACTAGACATAATAACCAAGTTTTGAATATATCATTCCTAAAATCAATTCCTATTGGTTTGGTGTAAACTTTTCTTTTTCGTTTACTTTCCTTTTTAGGCTTTTTTTGTACAATTTTTCAATTCAAAAGATACACAACAGAAATTTCCTTTTGCCACATTTAGTATGCGAGTGCCACACATTAGAGAACTGTTAAAGTAAGCATCTTTTCTGCACATAATTTTTAAAATTTTGCGAAATTCATTGAAATCATTTCCTTTAAATTAATATAACATTTAAAATGTAAAAATGTCTAAAATTTTCAAATACATGTTTACTTTCAACTTTGAATTCTTCTGGTGAAGAACTACATTAAATTATCAGTCAGTAACAAATATCTTCACTGAAAGATTTAGCAAATATATGTTGTAATATCCCCTACTTCATCTCAATACATCTGAAAACGGCGGAAAATAGCTGCCCATCTCAACATTTTTTCCCTAATCGCTAAATTCTTTAGCTAAAATGGGCAATTAATGATTTTCTGTATCTGCCTACTTCAAAAAATTTCCTTAGTTATTGCACCAGTATAAAGATTCCTTTCATGAAACAAAGCACTGGATCAAAAAGTGAAAAATAAGTTTCCTTTTTGGATGTCATAAATATTTCTTCCCCAATGCTTACCTGTCCAAAATTCTCCTGCTTTCAAAATATTCTCGTTACTTAACGTTGATGTCATTCAAGAGGCCAAAACGGGTAGAACATTCTGATTTGCGATCGTTTCTGTCCAAAAATTATATTTTGGGTATATACTTACAGTTCCCTGTTTTATAGATAGCTCAAAAACGAATTTTTTGTGTAAATGGTTTGAATTGATTAATCTTTCGGAAGAGGTGAAGCGATATTTTCATATAATTTTTAAATTGTATTTTATTATGAAAGAAATATTGGGGAAAGAGAAACAATGTTAATTTAAAACTGACTTGCATAAATGCAAACAAATGAATTAACATTAAAATTTCACATGGAAACGGACAGCATAATTAATTTCTTTATAAAATTAAGTTTTCAATCAAACCATTTTTAGAAAACATTGAACTAATTTTTAAATATAACTCCTTCCTTTTTTTTTGTGACTTGATGGCCAACGCTCTGACCTTTGGTGCTTCAGGTTCGGACCTTGGCGGTAATGCATGGATGTTTGTTAGTCATTCAGAATCCACGTTAAACTGTAGGTCCCTGTTTAGTTAGCCTAAAGTGTGCACAAAATGACCGTAGAGTGACAAACCAACCTTCCTTTCTTATTTGAATTATTTAGATGATTTCTGACTTCATTTTAAGCATGGTATTCTAATAATTCATTTTTTCCTATCATTATCAGATTTTTCTTTTGTTTTATCATGAGCATATTAGAAATAGTTTTTAAGTAAAATAAATTTTGCATAGTTGGAATACATAAATCAGTTATTCGTCCTTTGAATACAAGCATCCCAAAAACTAAATATGTATTACTATGTATTCAAAAATAAATAAATAAATAAAAATAAAACAAATAAAAAATAGTTATAGCAGCATGCTTTTAAAATTGATTAAGCGAGAGTTTTAGACTGAAGACTTATGTTAATTACAAAGAACTGCATTATATACCACTTCGTTTTGTTTGCTATATTTTACTTCGAATATGCTTAAAAAAAGAAATTCTTATATTTATGAATAATAAATTTACAAATTTGAATAAATCGTACATACTGATCAAAATCTTGAAGTTTCTTCTATGCATTAATTCGACAAAACAAGGCACACAAATTGAATTCTTCGCCGTATCTTTCTCGGTAAATCAAAGTAATAAATAGATTCCTGACAGATACTTTTTTTTTCGTTCACGTACGATGTTATTCAATCTCTATATATTATGTCACTTTTCACTTTATCAGTTCGTCCTTCTTGAGGAGGGTCACAGGAAGCAAAACTGGAGGTCTTATCAAGCCTTTCAACCTCATGTAACCTTAAGATTTAGCCAGCATGGGGCAGTGTCAAGTGAAAACACCAGCAGTAGAAAGAAGACCGCAGGTAATAGAAATAGTTACATTCTTTGAAAGCAGGCAATCTTACTTGTCCTATCAGTAATATATCCATGAAGCCCTGCTCTCACTGACCCCTATCTGCTCAATTCTTTATAAAAATCTCATGCCGACTTGCGTCACCAATAAATTGTTTCTTACTAGACAGACTTCTTGTATCCTGCCACGTGGCCACACACGTGCTGCCTGAAAATAGTTGTCCAAAGCGAGCAGCCCACAGTTAAGGAAGGTAGCCATGGTCACCCATCGTCCAGGAAGTAAGTTGTCAAGGAGATGCCTATCACATTGACGCATGCTGTTGTAGGACAACAGTACAAAGACGTCAAGTAGCAACAGTGGGGATTCATCAATGGAGCACCATTGGGGTTAACAGTGAGGGATTTTGGAGGCTCCCTCCTCCCGATAACAGAATGAAGGAAACTGTCTAGTAGAAATTCCTACAGTAAAATGAGATCAGTTTTAACTTAATGTCAAACGGAGCATTTATTAGGGATTTTAGATATAGTTATCCAAGACAAATTTTTGCATGGTATTACGACATAACCATTACATGAAAATATATTTAATGCTTCGAAAATTGTGATATCAATATAATTAGCTTTTGAATTTTGAATATAATCTATATAAAAAGCATCTAAAATTCAAGGTCTCATTCTATATTAATAAACGCCAGAGGCTGGTAAATGTAAACGATAGTAACTGAGATACTCAAAACAAATTTCATTATTTTAATCAATTCTTTTGTATGAGATATTGGACTGAGACATTGCCGAAAATTGAGGGGGAAAAAGTAGAGTTTGGGTAATGTCCCCCTCTGTATAAGAAAAAAATGAGAAAATAGATAAGCAAAAAAACTAAAAGATAAACTATATATAAATTCCGAAGGTATAAGATCTTTATAAAATGGAAAGTTTGAAAACAATAATTCAGAAGTTTTATCTAATCTAAATGGCTTAAATTTCACTACTAATTAGATAACATTCTCGCAATGTTTCGCTTTTTGGCACGAATTTGATATTTAAAATTACCAGCGGCATAAAAGATTTCCATTTCTTTATACTTCATATTTTACAAGAAGGATTAATTTAAATTTCCACACTTAATTCAATTCATTTAATTTTGCAACATTTAGAATTAGAAAATTTGTTTATTTATTTATTTTTATTTTTAGGAAATTTGTAAAATTTAGAACTGTGAATAATAAAATTCAAGTATCCGTTATGTTTGAACCGACACCGATTATCTTTATATATTTCAAACAAGTGAAAAACTTCACTTTATTTTAATAACCACCCTTGATTCCTGAAAATAAAAAATATATTTTGCTCATTTTTTAACACCCCATTACAGAAAAGAATTAAGAAAAAGAAAATTCGTGAGAAAAATTTCAGGATGTCAAGAGAGCCCTTGAGACTTAGGAATTTCATGAAATGAGTGACTGTTTGATTCAGAGCTTAAGACAGTTTCACATATAATATCATGCAATTCGATACAAGGCCTCCATCACCTTTCTGTTCTAAAGAATTCAGAATATTCCCACCGTTTGGTAAATAAAACGAAAAGAGGCTAATAATTCCCACCTGTCGACATTGCCTTGAAGAGATGGCGGGGTTAGTATAATTTTCAGTTCCTTGATACGTCTTACGATAACATGCATAACGGCACGCTTTAATTCATAGTAGGGATTACTATCAGTAAAATTTCAACAGTAGCAAGAAGTGACGTGCAAGGTATAATTTCAGTGGTCAAACCGCTTCCGTGTAAGCAGCAAAAGTCTTGTCGCGTTTGCTGCTACACCAATTAAAGCACCGGATGTTCTCGTATCAGATTTGCCGATACTTTCATAGCACCCGTTGTATGTGTCAGTCGGAAATGATTTTGCTTTCATTTGGTGATCCCAACTTTGACGTAACTCGTAATTAACAGTTATATATGGTGTCGCTGGTGAGCGTTGACCTTGACAGCTGCTGAGCGTGGATTTCTTCGACAGAAATCTCCCTTTTCTGCTACATTTAATACCACTGGATGATTTTGATTGATAGGTTAACATTTTTGGATTCAACTTAACAGGTACATCTGTAGTTGAATTTTGCTTTGACTTGAAAACTGTCAGATGAGAAAATATCTGATTGCAAAAAGAGGCCAGGCATTTTGTTTCATATTTGATCCAAAACCGTTCTTCCTTGAGTTTTTTCAGCTTATGATTCAAGCTAAAAATTCATTTGAAATTCAAAGCGATATTATATATTGTTTTTATTATTGCATAAAACTGTAGCTTGATATTTTTGTACGTAAATTTTGAATTAGCACAGAATATTACTATTAAAAACATCTGAAAAAGAGGCAAGTTTTGAATGTAATCCCGTCATCTTTTCCCCTACAATCTTTCATTTGATAGTTCAATTTAGTATTAAGAGAATGAAAATGTATTAAAAATATTTAATCAATTATTAATTTAATTAATAAACTTACATTTATTTTCTGGTGTATTTTCAGAGGAATTATATAGGAGAGAATCTTTAGCAAGCCAGGAAATGAAAATCTGGCTAGCAAATGATCCAGAGAGGATAGGATTAACTTGTGATTATGCTTATGTTAGATAGACCTTTGAAATAGTAAATTAGTAGGGGGTAGTAATAAGGGATAGTATTATAGAAAAATATATAGTATTTTGGAAAATACCATTCCCTATAATAATAGTAGCGGATAGTATTTTCATTATATAAATATTATATTTATGTTTGAAATAGTAAAAAATATTTTGAAATCAAGTTTATTTTGTTGAAATTCCATTCAAATTAGCAATTCAGAAAGTATCAATGATCTAAAACCATAGTTACATGAATATTTAAGTAATTAGTTTTCTAATTTTTCCTTCAACGAATGCATTTTCAAAATGAGAACGATTTACTTAAATTCATCAATTTGAGTGCAGTAAAAAAAATTTAAAAAAAAAAAATAGTAAAACTAGCATTCATAAAAATTTATTAAAAAAAATTCGTAAAACTAGCATTCATAAAAATTTATTCGTAAAACTAAAAATTTATTTAAAAAAATTCGTAAAACTAGTATTCATAAAAATTTATTAAAAAAATTCGTAAAACTAGTATTCATAAAAATTTATTTAAAAAATTCGTAAAACTAGTATTCATTAAAATTTATTAAAAAATTCGTAAGCTAATATTCATAAAAAATTTATTAAAAAAATTCGTAAAACCAATATTCATAAAAAATTTATTAATGTACATACGAATTCAATTTTAAAAACCTTAAACACATCGAACTAGATATCGTATCTAACGATTTCAAATATAATAAAGTCAAAAAATATTCTTCAAATGTAACAAAAAGCTAAAAATTTAATGACACAAACATTGATTTAAAAGTCTTAAAATGTTTCTATAAAAGTCTGGAGTATGGTACAGCAGACCCCTATTTGAGAAGAGAAACCCCTCTTCGAGATTAAAAGGCGCCACTAGAGTCCAAAATAGCCGTAAATAGGCTATCCGATAACAGGTGTCTAATGGATTCTTAAACCTGGTGACATGGGCTGCAGTTGAAATAAGGTATAGCCTAATGGAAGATCCTTTCACCTGGCTTTCTAGTTGAAACATTTTCATGCGCTAGAAGGAAGATAAGCGCTATCTCCGTTAAATGAAGTCGAGTGATTAGAAGGTGCGAGGATTGCTTTTAGATGGCCATATTGCAGTAATTGACAAGTTTTCTCAATCGATTCTAATAAAATAAAAATCTTTTCGTTTCAATACGATTTCAAATATCAAATCTATTATAAAATTTGATTTTTTTTTTTTTAATGTAATTACTATATCTATCTTTTAGATATTGGAGGAATTTGAATCTTCATGGTTAGAAGAAGCCATTAGCAGATGAAACCGATTTACATAACCATTTAACTTCCAAATCTTTAAATTTTTTTACAGACAATACTACTGTGCTACGTTTGCATGAGATGAATCGGATTAGCTGAGTTTTTAATCCATTTTTTATCTTAATCTTTAACAAAACTTTCCGAATATCAAAATTTTCTTTTATAACAGCACTTTAAATTTTACAACTGCTGATATTAGACAAATTTTTAAAAATGGCCATGCTTTATTAAAATGAAATTAAATACTTTAAAATAAAAATATATCCACTAAAAATAATTCATAAAACAACTGAACTAGTTGTGGTATTATTCGATTGGGATAAAGTATGTCATCAATCATAATGAAACTATACTACGTGGATTTATGTTTTGGCAAAGTAGTAGAACGAAATTCAACAAGTAAACTACCATTCTAGAAAATTAAGAGACCTTATTTAAATAAATGAATTATTTTCTGATTGGAAGAAAACACTTTGTGAAGTGAAATTTAATGTATGTTACAAGAATAAAGATGGCAAACGCAAAATACACAAATTTAACAAATTAATTATACATGTAATTTTATTAATAAATTTAAATCCATTGTTGCCCATTAAAATTGCAACACTACACAGCATGCTGAATTCAATCCTTGGCTAACATGTTCTCTAGATCTTTCACCAAATGATTCCCCATCTGATCAATGATTTCGCAGAAACTAGCACGACAACATCCTTTAGCGATTACAATGAATAAACTCTGCCAAAGAATTTTCAGCAATGGATGTTGCAGTTTAGCTGCCATTCCGAATATGTTTAACTTGTATTGAGCTGTACACAACAGTTATTATAATTTTTATAATTTTAATTAGTTTATATTTGCATTATAAAATATTCGGAAAGTGAATATGGCTTTACCAGCAGCTGCTTTCTTTCTTGATGTCCCAATTTTATTGGTCAATGGTGTATTTTCATAGATATTTTTTAACAGCAGCTGTTACGTAAAAACTAATTTGCACGCAATGAAATATATACATTTTTGGTAGGTATAATTAAATAAGGACAAACTTAATGATAAATGAATTTGGTGGGAAGTTTTCAGGGGACTTAAAAATTTTACTTAAATGTAATGAAAAAGAAAAAAAAAAATTGAAAACTTCAAAATGTTCTAAGTAATCCAAAAAAAAAATGTACAAATATTTGAAATAGATTAGCAAGTTTTTAACAATATATAATTCTAATATAATATAATTTATAAATGCTGCTTACCCTTGTAATAAGTTTGCTTTTTTTGTTAAAGCATAAGAAGCGCCCACTTCGAACTCCAACAATATGAATGCCGTGATGATTTTGGTAGTGAGGCTGATTGTAGAATTAAATTTGCTGGAAAACAGAACATCAAATAAATTAACAGCACCACTTAAAAAACAATTTTTAAATTTTTAGGAAAAAAAAATTTCCCAATACTAATGCTGTATATCAAATTTAATTGTCAAGTAATTTATTTGCTAAGAAAAACCATGCGGCTTTCAGAAAACATTCAATTCAATCATTGGGAAGTCACACAGAATTATTTTTAAAAAAGGAAGTTAAACTTGTATTTGTATGTAATTGCTGGGAATCCCATTTTAGATTTTACCTTATATTAATACATTAGCATTCAGTACACTCATTAATATTTTGAACATTTATTATCCATCATTAAAAATTTAAAACACATTTAAATTATTCCTTCAAATGATTGAGTATGTTTTTACATAATATTTTAATTTTGATGAATTTTAAATTTGCACAATGAATTTACTGAAATAATAAAAATCAAATTATAAAAGAATAAAAAAAATAAAATCTAGAATCTATTCTAAATAGGGAAAATATTTTCTTCAACATTCTTACGAATTCAGCAAAAGTTTTGTTGATATGCATTTCTTTTATTAACCTATACTTCCAGTATTCTATATAAAAATAATGAACCTGCCTGCACCGATATATATTTTCGTAAAACTGGTTTAAAACACTTTTCGATTGGTCCAAGCAAAGATTGCACTTTATAGCCTGCAATAAAGTAGAAATTAATCAAAGTGGGTGACCAAAAAGTCCAAATTTTTCATCTATGGCTAAGCATGGCTTACACTCGTTCACAAAGGAAAAACCATTTTTATCTCTACTCAGAAGTGGTTGGAAACCATCCCCCTCTAAAAGATGCGAGAGTTGCCTTGCGCCAAAGCAGACTGCAATCTCACTCGATAAGCTGTCATCTAAAGCAAACATTTACTCCAAAAATTAGTGCGTGTGTGTGGTTTCCCAAAGCACATATTAGGATAAGCCAAACTATCAAGAATGGGTTTATAACGGATTGACTCCACTTTGTAACATTTAAAAAGCCAGAAACTCCGGAAAAACTGTCAAGTTGTCAGGAAAAAGCTTTTCGGACCAATTATTTTGGGAGGCACATTATATTAGGTTAAAGGTTGGCGTCGTATGATTTACGGGTGATAAGCTGGTAGACTGGTGAAAAGTTGAGCGGGATTATCCTCTGGCAACAGGAACTAAATTGCTATTTTGATCGGTAAGTGTGGAGGGAACTGCGATATCATCTCTGCCGGTTCTCTTGAAGGGTAATTGTTCTCAGTGTTGCGAGCACCAATTAAAAGGAAACCCGAGAAGCTCGCTTCTGGATAGCGGTGGAAGATGACAAATGTGAAAACGCGTTAAATACAGCAGAATTTTTTTATTTTCATCTGAGCTTGCTCGATTCGAAAGTTGATTAGCCTCGATCGTGCGAAATTTCAAAATGCAGAGAAAAATTAGTGAGCTGAGTGAAGTCGACAATGATGATAAATTACTCGATTGCATAATTCATTTAAGATAACCACAAAAGTTAGTCTTGGAGTATTCTATAAATTGGTTCAACTAATTCACGATTTAAAATCTTGAAGAAACTGTATTTGCTTTGAATTCAGAATTTGTCGGAACAATCCTTATCTTTTCACTAACAACTAAATAAAATAGATGCTAAAACTTTTGATCTCAAGATATTTGCAAATTATATTTAAAACTAAATGTTTCTATTCTTGTTGGTATAATTTGCGTCTGAAAAATATTATTGTTGGCATCAGAATATTTTTATAAAGAGATTGGGATAGCTTTTCCATCTATAGGAACAATTAAAGAAATATATAATCAGATTTATTTTTCTTAACCTATCTCTAAAAAGTGTGGCAAAATCAATATGTGGCTCTTAGTCGCTTTGTCAATTAGAATGTGAGGTTATATTAATAATAATCGTGTTTTGCTCTTCGTAACTACTCGATAACCATCACTTCCAGCCAATCCAGAACATCAAAATAAATTCATTGCCAATTTTAGTGCCTTCAGTAAAAGTTTTAATTAATTTTACATTATACTCCATTTTCAGATAAATTGAAATTTTTCTAGAAATTAACATTTTTTGGTACTAATGAAGGGATTCAGTAGCATTTTCAAATTGTTCTACAGATCTCCAATTATCCCCTCAAATATAATTTTCTGTAGAAGAGTTGTGATAAAATTAGTAGCAAAAAGAAACTATACATACCATTTTGACTGTGCAGGAGTTTCCAGGGCTGTGACTTAGAGCTTCCAGTGTCAGTGTGCTGTGGCACCCTGCACACACTGTAGAGATTTGCTTAATACCTGCTTTACATTTTAGCATTAAAGTCGATGCTTCTGGGAATTATCGGTGCAGAAATCTGGTACCATCTTTTTCAGTTGGGGCATCACAATATATTTTGCAGAGTACCTGTAAATTAAGTCATAAGCGTGCACGATACTGTAAATCACGAAAAAGCATGCGTCATACATCTTCCACTGAAGTCTTACGTGAAAAGAGTGCACGTTATTTTTTAAGAATACCTTTATTTTACAAAATCTCTTGCAGAGGAGTGCTTTTTGTTTGAAATGAGCACTTACTGGAGATTGAATTCCGATTGGCTAAACTGAAAAGGGTAGAAAGAGCAAGGGTTATCGATGATTTCCGAAAGTTTATTTTCAAGACACTGAAAATATTCGGCTTTTGATTTAGAATAGAGCGTTATTAAACGCTAGGTATAAAGGTCAAAAAAATTTATCAAAAATTGATGAATATTACCAATTCTAAGATAATGAATCAGCAACCGCATCAGAAACAATTTTAGTTTGCTTTATGGGATATTCATTATCTTAGAATATTCTGAAAATCGTGCATACAAGTGAGAACGTGAGGATATGACACTTTATTTCCTTTCGGCGGCATTGATTTAAGCTCGCTCATCACCCCAGGTACCTGGGTTCGCACCCCTCGGTTCTGTTATCTTTGGGTTTCTTTTTGACAGTTCTTTTAAAAGCTGATTGGACCTGTCATCGTTCAAACTCCCAGGAGTCTGCTGCCATAAATAGGAGTAAATCACGCTTTGTTTTACAAAATTTCGCCATAGGAGAAGGAATCTTCGGGGAATTTTATTTGCATAACTTGTCAATCACTCATTTCTCGCGGTTGAGACATTTTCCTATTTGTGCTCTTGGTGGGGAGCATATAATCTAATTTGTGTTTACATGAGAGAAGGCTAAAGCATACAAATGTTAATACTTCACTGCTCATTTAAAGAAAAGTTACCCAACGTGTTCGTTATAGTAAACACAAACAGGAATAATTTTGAAGTATTGATTTTAGCCAGTGATGCGCGTAACCCTTAAAGCTGTATACATTACACATTAAAATCTTCGGACTGTCTTCTGAATATTTTAAGTAAAAATTCACCACAAACTGAAGATTAAATTAGTTAATAAATATCCTCTCGTTTAAAATGCAATTTCACGAATTTGAAATGGGGGTCCACCTTAGATATTTATGAATTTCACCTTTTTAAAAATACTTGTGTTTTTGAGTAAAGTGGACAAAAGTTTAATTGAGACCACACATTAAACAAAAGATTTCTATAGATTTGATATCAACTTAACAATCCCAGTTTTTGAGTAATTATGATATCTAAAATTTTATGGGAAGGATACTCACTTAAATTTATGCGATAATATTAAACTAAATTCCCTTTTTTTTTTTTTTTTTAATGAACAAATCCATTTTGTGTGTGAATTTGTCTGAAAAACAAAGATACAAGAGGACTTACGATTGGCCAGTTGGCTTAGGTGAGAAAGTACTAAATTTCAGACCATAGTTAATATTACAAAGAGCACCAGCGGGATAAAAGGGATATTAAACTACTGATTGTTTTTTTTTAAAATAGTAGGAGAAGTGCATGATGAATATGTTTGGAAATTTGATTCTTAATATTTCAATAATACTATCAACTGAAAAGAATTCAAGTGAAATAATTTATCGATCTTTAAGCTGAACCCGAGGAAATTTCAGATTAGATTTTATAAGCACACATTAACCCCACTGTTTTTCTTGTACAATAACTTTTCAATTTCATTGTGCTTCAAATACCTTTTACTATTTATATTAGGCCAGGGCTCAATGAAGCTTGAAGGTTAGCCACTGAAACGATTGGAAGTTAAATTGATTTGTATTGGCTAATGAAATAATAGTTGATTTGCTTTAAAACCCATTCCTATTAATGAATTTTCATTTGGCAGCTGCGGAGTTAAAAAAACCCACTTTTTAAATATATGAAAGTAAATTTAGCAATTAAAATCTCAAGAAGAAGCACCATTTAACGAACAACTTTCTGAAAGATATACGATATTTTTAGCATGTACTTTACGCCCAATAACCGAAGTGCGTTTAACGGAGTGCGAGTTGAAAGTCAACTATCTTATCTTAATCATTTTTTGAACTTCGTTTTTGCATAAAATATTAACAATAAATTGAGATTTTAATGTGTCTCTTGAGTGTTGTCCAAATATTACAGTTTGTATAAATTATCTAACTTACTTCGAAAATCTTCTATGCATCTGGTACCGGAAGCCTTCGGGCCAGGTCAGTTTTTAATCCTAAATTATACTAAAAAAGAAGAAGAAAATACGCAAATATATTTCAGCAATAAATTAT